>JAOTOM010005162.1:680000-982500 GCA_034440615.1 Ashinkailepas kermadecensis
GGAAGGGCGGGGTCAGACCGTACCGGCCACCTGGTGTAGGGACGGTCTGATCGGACCGACCACCTGAGGCAGTGGTAGGGTCAGACCGGACCGGCCACCTGGAACAAGGTCTAGCTCTCAGGCTCGCATCGATACACTTGGCTGCGTGACAACGTGACAAATTCGACGGCATGCTGTGGCGCGGTGGAGGTGGGCACGACGCACCCCTGATGGCATCTATTAGGGCGCGCCTCATAGTCGATTCGTATTCGTGTGATCTTTGGTTGGTTTTTATGTGGAAAATCAGCAGCGAAGTATGGCCAGCTACCCCATGAGGTGGCCGGGGTCACACCTGTTAGCGCTCGAAGGCATAGGAAAGGAATTCTTCAGGAAAGCGTTTGCTTTACCTAAAGAGAGTCAATGGCTGCAATTCGGAAACGGGAAGTACGTCCACACTAGCGGTTCCAGGGAAGCTCCCCAACCTCCCAAGAAAATAATGCGATTATTTTGTAACCTGGAATTTTAGTTTAGGAATATGGACCAAAATACTACGGGATGTGATAAAACTATTACAGCAAGTTCTTCCCACTCATGAAATGATTTTGTGGATGTTATTTTACTGATAATGCATATGTTGCATTTTTACATATGTGTATTAACTCTCACCCACATTAACCCTCTCTCCGGTCAGATCCTCCCACCCCGTCTCGGGGGGTGGTGGATAAACACCCCCACTTTAATCTCCAAACTAAGCGTCGCACAAAAACGAAAGAGGTGTCATCGGATAGCGCCCGATGAGTAGGGCCAGACACCACCCCCAACTCCCCCCCCCCCGAAAGTGACGTCACTAGGTTGCCTAGATTTTCACGACTTACATCATGTTTTTGGCTCTGGGTAATTCATTTTGGGGATATTTGAAAAACCCCCAAAATCTGGAATCAGAAAATGAAGACGAAATTGACAAGAGCAATACAATTTTTGACCACCCAAAAATCAACATTTTATGTTTTGGAAATTTCAAAATTTTGAGTTTCAAAGTTTTCTTTAATTTTTTTTCTAATGGGTAGAGCGGACCGAACAAAGGTGTTCGAAGTCTACTTGCTCCAATAAAAATGCTTACTTTATCCAGAATCTTCGATTTAACTCTAATGGGCAAATATGCAAAACTAATAAGTAATAAAAAACGGAAAAAATAACAAATTCCTCTGGTGCGTTTTGTTGTGTCCCTAAAGATAAGCAAACGTTCAAACTTTCATTCGAATATCTTTATCCGTTAAAGCGTGACGACTGGTTGAACATTTTTGGAGGTGACCTCACTTGACCTTCACTAATCGTTGACCCTAGATGACCTAACCTCAAAATTCTGACACAACATGGTAAATTGATGTGGGAAAAGGTATGCCAGATTTCGGCGCGCTACCGCGCGCCGTTTTTCACTATCCGTGGAAAACGTTAGGGAGGGGAGGCATAACACCTCCCCCCCGAGACGGCGCGAGTTAACATAACCCTCAGGTTTGTTATACGTTATCTTATTCCTCAAATGCATTATCTTCTCAACGTTTCAAAAAATTGCTCTGAAATTTGCAGTATCCTCGAGGGCATCCTTTTTGTAACTTGTGCAAAACGAACTATGTCTAGGTTACAGGGGTCAACTGTGGGATCATCTCTGGAGAGTTTTGCCTGAATCGTATCTTGTGACGCATATAGCTAAGGTTAGCCCGCTTTACGAACATTGGTGACTTTAATTCGTGAATACCACATAGATGGCTCTGGGTCGCCGGAGGTCAGCGACCATTCTGGATCATCAGAGATCAGTCACATGTGTTGCCCTAATTTGATCTTTTCTTTCGAAAGGTTGTTGCGTTTTTCATGAGGAATTATAATTTTTGCACTTATTTTCACCTCTCGCATAGGAATTCATCTACCAATATCATAGCCGGAAAGCTTTGTATAATTAGATACCGACAAGCACTTTCGGCACTTGCTCCGCTGCGTTAAGCGAAAAATTTGATGTTGGTCTCATGTGAATCGGTCTAATGGTTCGGCGGCTATGCCCATTTGAACGTAACGTTGATTCATTAATCTGCTCCCGAATATTATTCTTTAAAAATAAATCTTTCCACGGACGTGTCCCGCCGCGAATACCCGCGCCGGCTCGGTGTTTTTTCAATGGGATCTGAAAGTTGATAAAGATGTAGATGGCGCTGAGAGTCAATGGTCACCCAGCCTTCTTTGGCGAACCTAAAGCGCTATGTTTTGTGGGTTAGGGAGGGCAGAATCTTTATATTTAAAAAGCCTATTGTACATTTTGTAAGCAGCGTATGTTGTTTGCGCGTATTTAATTATGTTGAATGTACTTCAGACACGTCTAGTTTGCTGGAATATTTACCATTAGTGCGCTAGAAATTAGGAGAAGCAAGCCAGAAGTATAGGTGTATGTGCGGTTCCCGGCTGCCATAAACGTGATCCATCTATCAGGTTTCCAGCAGACTGCAAGGTAAGAAGGCAGAAAATTGATTTGAAAAACAACTATTGTTTGACTGCCTTTCTGTAAAAGACGTAGTGGGAACCATTTAGGAAAGCACTGGTAAGGTACCTAGGCACATTAGGTACCAAGGTAAGTACCTATCTATTGTCCAGACTGTAAAGTATGGCACAAGGTTCACTGGGGCACATCAGCCCACAGTGAAAATATGCACCAATCCACACCAAGGGTGAGAAATTGACTCCAATCTGCACCCCCCCCCACCCCCAATCCATAGCCAGGAATTTGTCATGGCTAATACCTAACATGCTAAGATTGGATTGTTAGCCTACTTAATTTGAAACTAATAATTTGAGTTCCACCCATAAGTTATGTTCAGTCAAATTAATGTCACCAAAATTGCATTGCAGGTCAGGTTGGGCAGTGGGTATCTGGTCACCTAGAGCTAGGTACCTTACCAAGGTAGTTGTTCATATGGGCCCCATTAGGGGCCCACACCCACCTCTCAGGGAGCCTGCACTGCTTGGGGCACTGACTCCCAGGGGCCTACATCTCTTGTGGGTCCTGTACACAGGAGTGGATCCAGAAAGCTGTCAAGGGGGGGGGGGGTGACCTCATAGAGAGGGGGCCCATGCTGTGCCAGGATACCAGCCAAGAATGTCCTTCCTGGAGTAGGCAGGGTGGAAAGTGATGTTTGATGAGGCCTGCTAGTATTCCATGTTCCGGTCTTGGGGGGGGAGCAATGTCTGGTGTGAACCACAGGTATTCCATGTGCCAATCTTGGGTGGGGGGTCTGACACTTGTGAAATTGTGCCCCATCTTGGGAAATTTATCGTACAGATTAAAGGGTTTAGGGTAGGCTTTAGGTCAGGTTTGGTCAGGCCGGGTTAGGTTTCAGCCCCACCCAATGTGTGATGCCTGCTAAATGAATACCGGAACTTCTCAGAGAACCTGCACATCCACTAGAGCGGTGGTTCCCAACCTTTTTGGTCCATTTCCCCTTTCCCCTCTGGCCAAACCTGCCGTTTCCCCCCTAAAAAACTGAAGTTATATTTGTATGTCACTCAAGACATCACTTACGTCAATGAGACAAATGCGTAATGGATCCCATCAAAATTTCCCCCCTGAAATACCGAAATTTCCACCCAGGGGGAAATTTCTCCCTGGTTTGGAACCACTGCACTAGGGGGACCTGTAACTGTACCTCTGCAAGCCAGTGCTACCAGTCTGGCTGCTTGAAGCCAGGCATATGAGGCCTGGCCCAGCCTCCCATGTTCATGGGCATCCTTTGCACCCCCCCCCACAACCTTTCTTCAACACAATATTTCCGAAATCCTTGGCCTAAATGACTTGCAACCCTAATAAAAGCCACATGCCAACACCGACTCCCGGCAACCCCACGCAAAATGCACAGCAAAGATGGCCGACGCCTCCTCGTCGGGTGACCATTGCGTACAGCGCCGCCCTGGTGGCCAAATCGTAGCTTTCAGACCCCATTGTGCAGGCGATAGCGTGGGACTCGGCGCCGAGGAAACTCACGTGTTGAAGCGCAAGTTGGCGGCGAAAAATGTCGCCCGGTAATGGTTGCGGGCATCGACCATTGCAACCAAACTATTTGTGATGGGGAAAATCCGAAGGAATCGTGGGCATCACAAAGCTTGGGGCTATCTGCGTATGCAACGTTCGCCGCGAAATACCATAGGACAGTGGTGTGGGAACAGTGTAAAACGGAAGCTTTTTCACGGACCGCAACACGTGCAGCTCGGGTGACGATGACGGCGCGCGCACACACTGCAGCCCATGATAGTCTATGGGAAAATGGTAGCCGGTACATCCCCCCAGGTAGTGAAGGTAACGGCATGTTGCCACGTTGAGCCGCTTCCGAGAACCAGACCCAATCATGAAAAAGGCTTAAAGACGTCACTTCCGCTTTTCAAACCCCCGTCGCGTGCGCGTGAGGAGTGACCCGTGAACGGTTGCCGTGGTAATGTTGGCAATTGACGTGGCAACACTAAGGTGTTTGTTTCGTGTCGATCGGTCCATAGGTTGTTGAGATATGGCGGTGTGAATCGGATCGATCTGGAGCGCTAAAATTGGTGAAAAAAAATCCCGGTTTTACGTGCTATTCCTATGGGCGACCGTCGACCCGTTCTCTCAGGACCCCCGTGACGCTCACGCGCAGCACGTTGACCCGTTCGTGACGAGTTTGTCCAGCGGATAGCCAACATTTTGGGCTTTGAGGTGATGTCCGCCATATTTCCGTAGCTTAGTTGTGAGCCGTCCCAGGCGCCAATATGTTCCGCCTCATGCGATTTCCCAAATCACACGTTAAGCCAATGACGGGGTGGTGCCAAATTTGCGCACGTGCCACGTGCCCGGCATACAGCCCACGACAACGAAACTCGGCACCGCATGTCACACGTCGATTGTCTGTCGCGTTAGAAAATTTCAAGCACGTGCTACCCATAGTTGAACCTACACACGATGACAATCCACAAAAGGACAAAAGACGACAGACAGACAGACAGACAAACAGACAGACAACAAAGTTTTTAACGCAAATAGTATTGTAGAAGACAAGCGCCTTCGGCCCTTGCTCCGCTGCGGCCAAAAAATTGGCGTTGGTTTCATGTGAATCGGTCACATGGTTCGGCGGCTATGCCCATTTGAACATAACGTTGATTCATTTATCTGCTCCCGAAAATTCCTATTGACAGAATCTGTCCCGCGGAGGTGCCGCAGCCGAGAAGCGCGCGCCGCCATCGTTTTATCGACGGCTGGCGATTTCGTGGGAACAAGTGATCAGCCCGGCTCCCAGCTTGAAGCCCAAATTGCCGGCGAAAAATGTCGCCTGGCAATGGTTGCGGGATTCGACGATTGCAACCAAACTACTTGCGATGTGGAAAATCCGAAGGAACCGTCGGCATCATAACGCTTGGGGCTATCTGCGCATGCAACTTTCGCCGCGAAATGTCATCGGACAGTGGTGTGGGGACAGTGTAAAGCGGAAGCTTTTTCACGGACCGAAACACGTGCAGCCCGGGTAACGATGACGGCGCGCGCACACACGCAAGTAGTATATTGTAGAAGACAAGCGCCTTCGGCACTTGCCCCGTTGCGTTAAGACAAAAAAATGATGTTGGTTTCATGTGAATCGGTCTAATGGTTCGGCGGCTATGCCAAATTTCACGTAACTTTGATACATTTCCCTGCTCCCGAATATTTTTTTTAAAAGAAATATCTCCGGCGGAGGTGTCCCCGCCGCGAATTCCCGGGCGAGCTCGGTATTTTTACATTATTCAGGCGATAGCGTGTGACTCGGCGCCGAGGAAACTCACGTGTTGAACCGCAAATTGCCCGCGAAAAATGTCGTCTGGTAAGGGTTGCGGGCATCGACGATTACAACCAAACTGTTTGCGATACTGAAAATCCGAAGGAACCGTGAGCATCAGAAAGAGTGCGGCTATCTGCGCATACAATTTTGTCCGCGAAATCTCATCGGATAGTGGTGTGGGGCAGTGTAAATCGGAGTCTTTTTCACGGACAGAAACACGTGCAGCCCGTGTGACGATGACGGCGCGCGTGCACACTGCAGCCCATGATAGTCTATGGGAAAATGGTAGCCGGTACATTCCCCCAGGTCGTGAAGGTGACGGCAAGTCGTCAAGTTGAGCCGTTTCCGAGAACCAGACCCAATCGTGAAAAACGCTGAAAAACGTCACTTCCCATTTCACACCCCCTCGCGTGCGCGTGAGGGGTGACCCATGAACGGCTGCCGTGGCGATGTTGGCAATTGTCGTGGCAACACTACGGTGTTAGTTTGGTGTCGATCGATACATTGGTTGTCGAGATATGACGCTCTGAATCGGGTCGATCGGGAGCGCTAAAATTGGTGAGAAAAAATCCGGGTTTTACATGCTATTCCTATTGGCGGCTGACGACCCGTTCTCTCAGGATCCCCGTGACGCTCACGCGCAGGGCATTGACCCGATCGTAATGAAATTTGGTCAAGTGGATAGCCAACATTTGGGGCTTTCACGTGATGTCAGCCATATTTCGTTATCTGTGTTGTGAGCCGTGCCAGGCGCCAATATGCGCACGTCTCATCCGCCGCATGCAATTTCCCAAATCACATTTTAAACCAATGAGGGGGTAGTGCCAACTTTGAGCACGTGCCACGTACTCGGCATACATCCCAAGACAACGTAACGCGGCACAGCACATTACACATCGATTGTCTGTCGCGTGTGAAAATTTCAAGTACGTGCGACCCATAGTCGAACCTACATACGATGGCACTCGACAAAGGACAAAAGATGACAGACAGACAAACAAACAAACAAACTCTTTTACGCAAATAGTATGGTAGAGACAAGCGCCTTCGGCACTTGCTCCGCTGCGTTAAGACCCAAAATTTTATGTTGGCTTCATGTGAATCGGCCACATGGTTCGGCGGCTATGCCAATTTCAGTGGAATTAATTTCCCTGCTTTCGAATATTTATATTTATAGAATCTCTCCCGCGGAGGTGTAGCCCCCGAGAAAGCGCGCGCCGTCCTCGTTTTATCGACGGCTGGCGAAATTCGTGGGAATCGGTGGTCAGGGCGGCTCACGGCTTGAAGCGCAAATTGCCGGCGAAAAAATATCGCCTGGTAATGGATGCGGGCATCGACGATTGCAACCAAACTATCTGCGATGGGGAAAATCCGAAGGAACCGTGGGCATCACAAACAGTGGGCTATACGCGCATATAACTTTCTCCGCGAAATGTCATCGGATAGTGGTGTGGGGACAATGTAAAGCGGAAGCTTTTTCACGGATCGAAACACGTGCATCCCGTGTGACGATTACGGCGCGCGCACACACTGCAGCCCATGATAGTCAATGGGAAAATGGTAGCCGGTACATCCTCCCAGGTAGTGAAGGTGACGGCAAGTCACCAAGTTAAACCGTTTCCGAGAAACAGACCCAATCGTGAAAAACGCTGAAAAACGTCACTTCCGATTTCCCCCCCCCCCCCCTCTCCCGTGAGGGGTGACCCGAAAACAGTTGCCATGGCGATGTTTGCAATTGTCGTGGCAACACTAAGGTGTTTGTTTGGTGTCGATCGGTCCACTGTTCTTCGAGATATGGCGCTCTGAATTGGGTCGATCGGGAGCGCTAAAATGTGAGAGAAAAATCCCGGTTTTACATGCTATTCCTATGGGCGGCCGACAACCCGTTCTCTCAAGACCCCCGTGACCCTCACGCGCAGCACGTTGACCCGATCATGACGAAATTTGTCCCATTGATAGCCAACATTTGGAGCTTTGACGTGATGTCAGCCATATTTCCGTTGCTCTGCTCTGCGCCGTCCCAGGCGCCAAGATGCGCCCGTCTCGTCCGACGCATGCGATTTCCCAAATCACACGTTAAGCCAATGACGGGGTAGTGCCAACTTTGAGCACGTGCCACGTGCCCGGCATACAGTCCACGACAACGAAACTCGGCGCAGCCCGTCACACGTCGATTGTCTGTCGCGAGTGAAAATTGCAAGTACGTGCGACCCATAGTCGAACCTACACACGATGGCACACGACAAAAGGGCGAAAGACGACAGACAGATAAACAAACAAAGAGACAAAGTTTTTTACTCAAATAGTATATTGTAGACATCCGCCTTCGGCACCTGCTCCGCTGCGTTAAATGAAAAATGTGATATTGGTTTCATGTGAAGCGGTGCAATGGTTCGGCGGCTATGCTAATTTTCATGTAACGTTGATACATTTCCCTGCTGTCGAATATTTTTAGTTAAAAAACAATCTTTCCAGCGGAGGTGTCGCAATGGATGATGTACGCCTGGATTGGAAACTCCGCGTCGGCGCCTTTGATCTGCGCGTATCAGCGGCACCAACCTGCCACCTAGTGGATGGTAAGTAAAAACACGGAAACGCGGGCAGTTTTAGGCCGTGCGCCTATGGGAGTTGCGGGTACGCATTTCGTATTGCAATTTTGTTTCCAATTAATTCAGCCACCCCAGGAGGATTGCATCGGCCTTTCATGATACATAATAAATCAAGGAACCTTACCGTTCATTCCTTATCGATTTATTACGCTCAGTTCCGACGTTGTGATGCGAAGTGAATTCATCTGTGAGAGGGAGCCCATTTCGCCGAAAGGGTTGGCCCACCGATGTTGATTTTTCAAAAGGATCGGAGGGGGCAAAGTACATGAAGGCAATAGGCAGACCAAAATGAATATGGGGGTCACATTCCATAGGTTCACATGCTAGAAGTTGAAATTGTTGCGGGCGGTGGGAAGCAAGCATTGAGGGGGCAGTTTCATCCTCAAAGATAAAAATGAACGCTTCTGCTTTCGCCCTGCTGTCGCAGGGCCCCAAGCGGTCGCATCCTTGACCTTCCCCAGGTCCAAGAACAGGTCCCTGGTTTTGCCGTCTCGGTCGTTCAAAATGCGCCACAATGGTCAGATATTTGATAGTAGACCTGTCGGTCGTCTTGTCCACGATCAGTGATAATGGGTTATTGCGCATGAGTGCACTCGCTGTTACCCTGTCCTCTGCTCCTATGACATCATTAATAGTCTTAGTAGTCCTCATTCTGGCCGACTTATGGTTGTTGCCACCTCTGATTCTGGGCATACCTTTTTGACTAAGGTACGAGATGGTCGTTTACCGATAATGGCAGTTGATGTTCAGCGATGAACCCCGCCAGCAGTAGCTCGCCCTGGGCCACATTATCCTGCTGTTTATCGTGGCCATGGTTCCTTTCTGCGGCGGCAACAAACGCGGGTAGCTTACCACAGACTGCAGAGCCGGTTACGTTCTTCTTGTGACCCTCAGTTGCTCCCTCAGTCGTATATGTGTATCAGCTAACGCCACCGCGCTGCGAGATAAGTGAAAGTAGGCACGATAGATTTCGATGTAATTGTATGACCTAATTTCATCCCCTCTGAATACAAGTAGAGTTTAGAAAAAATGACCTGTCCATTTCCGAAGAAATTGTGAACTAAAAATGAATAAAAATACGAAGGAAATGTATTTCTGCGAAAAAGTACCAGATTTCCCTCCGGCGTACCTGCGTACCAGAAAAGTAGAAAAAGTACCAGATCTGGTACGATCGTACCATGACGGCAACACTGATCGTGCGTTTGCAGACCCGACGTCCGCGACGTCGGCGAATTAGCCGGTTTTACAAGGAAACTTTGCTCTGTTGCCAGACCACTCATTCTCCGAGATAGAGCGACCGGACATAAAATAATGTTAAGTAGAAAATGTAAACGAATAGTAGTTCAAACGGTGATACCTGTTTCATATAGGAAAAATTATATTGAACTGAACAGATTGAGAATTCAAAAAGGAAAAATAAATAATAGCATAAACGACGACAATTAACTTTCAGCCTACGTTAACAAACGGCAACTCACTCATCTCTAGTTCAACCATGGATCATGTACGCCTGGATTGGAAACTCCGCGTCGGCGCCTTTGATCTGCGCGTATCAGCGGCATCGACCTGCCACCTAGCGGAGGGTAAGTAAAAACACGGAAACGCGGCCAGTTTTAGGCCGTGCGACTATGGGAGTTCGTGGTACGCAGTTCGTATTTATTTTTGTATCCAATTGATTCAGCCACCCCAGGATTGGATCTACCTTTCGTGGTACAGAATTGATCAAGGAACCTTACCATTATTTCCTTATTGATTTATTACACTCCGTTCCAAAGTTGTCGTGATGCGAAGTGAATGCATCTGTGAGAGGGAGCCCATTTCGACGAAAGGATCGGCCCACCGATGTTTATTTCTTAAAAGTATCGGAGGGGCAAAGTACATGAAAGCAATAGGCAGACCAAAATGAATAGGGGGTCACATTCCATAGGCTCCCATGTTAGAAGTTGAAATTATTGCGGGTGGGGGAAGCAAGCATTGAGGGGGCAGTTTCACCCTCAAAGATAAGAATAGACGGTTCTCCTTTCGCCTCCACCCTCCTTGCGCTCTATATTTGTGGCTGATATTTTCCAGTGGAGTGGTTTACACAACTGAATGGGAAAGTACAGACTTCGGCGTACCCACCAATCCGCAAAGAGGATTGAGCGGAAGTTCCATGGAGGGTACAAGCCCCCTCCCCCTGCACCATACCACCGACAGATTTATGATGTTGCCAAGGGGGCGTCATTTCTCCAGAGGGGCGGCTCTTGGGCCAGAACATTTGGACGGGGTACACTCCGATCTCCCAGAGAGGCACCATTTGTTTTTGTCTGAGGAGTGCCTTTCGCCGAAAAATTCGCGGCGTGCGTTCGGACCCCCAAAGGACTGTCGTTCCCAGGCCGAGGAGCGCGTTGCGCTGAGAAATTCGAGGGAGGGGGCACACTGGAACCTCCAAGAGAGGCGTCCTTCGGGTCACAAGGGGCGCCCCTTTCGCTTCCTCCCCCTTCGATCAGCCCTTGCAACACACCCTAGCTGGCAAAGCCACTACCTCTCGCCAATTTGCTACCACTTGCCAGTCGTTCGACTCCGGGGTGTCGTTTTATATACATTTGAGGGGGCACTACCGCCTCAAGGTTTGTGTAATTCTCCCCCGCAATTATTTCAACATCTAGCATTGGAGCCAATGGAATGTGCCCCACAATTAATATTGGTCTGCCCATTGCCTTTATGTACTTTACCCCGTCCAATCATTTCAAGATCAAGATAAAGATGTAAGATAAAGATCATCAAGATATGAACATCGGTGGGCCGACCCTTGGGGCGAGGTGGGCTCTCTCTCACACATTTTTTCACTTCGCAACACAACAACTTCTGAACGGAGCGTAATAAATCAATAAGGAAAGAACGGTAAGATTCGATGATCAATTCTGTATCCTGAAAGGCTGATGCAATCTTCCTGGGATGGCTGAATCAATTGGAAAAAATTATAATACGAAACGCGTGCCCCGAACTCCCATAGGCACACGACCTAAACTGACCGCGCTTCCGTGTTTTTACTTACCCTCCGCTAGGTGACAGGTTGGTGCCGATGATACGCGCAGATCAAAGGCGCCGACGCGGAGTTTCCAATCCAGGCGTACATCATCCATGGTGTCACCGCCGCGAATGCGCGCGCCGGCTTGGTATAATTTCATTGTTCAGACAGAAGCGTGGGACTCGACGGTGAGGCGGCTTACGTTGTGAAGCGCAAATTGACGGCGAAAAATGTCGTCTGGTAAGGGTGGCGGGCATCGCCGATTACAACCAAACTATTTGCGATGGGGAACATCTGAAGGAACCGTGGGCATCATAAAAGATTGGGGCTATCAGCGCATACAACTTTCTCCGCGAAATGTCATATGACAATGGTGTGGGGACAGTGTAAAGCGGAAGCTTTTTCACGGACCGAAATGCGTGCAGCCCGTGCGACGATTACGGCGCGCGCACACTGCGGGCCATGATAGTCAATAGGAAAAGAGTAGCCGGTACATCCACCCAGGTGGTGAAGGTGACGGCAAGTCGCCAAGTTGAACAGTTTCCGAGAACCAGACCAAATCGTGAAAAACGCTGAAAAACGTAACTTCCGCTTTTCACACGTGACGCGACGTGACACCTCGCGTGCACGTGACGCGTGACCCGGAAACGGTTACCATGGCGATGTTGGAAATTGTCGTGGCAACACTAAAGTGTTGGGTTAGTGTCGATCGGTCCAGTGATTGTCGTGATATGGCGCTCTGAATCGGGTCGATCGTGAGCGCTAAAATTGGTGAAGAATCCCAGTTCTTTATGCTATTCCTTGGGCGGCCGATGACCCGTCCTCTCAGGACCCCGGTGACTCTCACGCGCAGCACGATGACCCGATGCCAGCATTTGGGGCTTTCGCATGATGTCAGCCATGTTTCGTTACCTGTGCTGTGAGCCGTGCCAGTCGCCAATATGCGCCGGTCTCGGACTGTTAAACCAATGAGGGGGTAGTGCCAACTTTGAGCACGTGCTACGTGCCCAGCATACACCGAACGACAAGTAAACTGACAATGAAACGGCACAGCATATCATGCGTCGATTGTCTGTCGGCTGTGAAAGTTTCAAGCACGTGAGACGCATAGTTTGACCTACACACGATGGCAATCGACAATAGGACAAAAGACGACAGACAAACAGGCAGACAAAGTTTTTTTTTAACTCAAATAGTATATTAGAGATGGCAGCTCCATTGGCATCGTTGACGAAAAGCCTGAAATCTGCAAAGGTCGCTGCAGCTTCATCTCAGGACAAGAAATTGTGGTATACCATGGTTGGAATTATTGACCTTGTTTTAGCATCTTATCATCCCAAGATAATATCAGGCCCTGAAGTTAAATTCCGCGCAAAATGTTTAGCCAACGAGCTACAGATTAACTTGTTTACGACCACCTTTCTGAACGGTGGAAAGCTGGGTCACCATGGTGACCTGACGTAACCTCCGAATTATGCATGTAAATGCAACATGCTAGGTATCAGCAGACTCGTATGGAATTAAGAAATGCGTTTATGTGTCTTGTGGTCCTAGAAGTTTAAGGTTCTTGTATCAGTACCTCACTGAATATGAAAATATCCTCTCCTTTCAAGACAAAAATACTTTTGACCTGATCTTATAGGTCACACAATTGACCTACCTAACAAATAGATCAAGCGCGAGGTCTCGCTGGCAGCAACACGCTGATCTTTGTCTTACGCTCTACCACCTATAATTTGGAAACGTCAGAGGATTACACCCCCCTCCCCCTATACGGCCGAAGGTTGAAAAATGCAGAACACGGGCGAGAGTTAAAAAGCTGTTCATTGCGGCAGGAATTTTAATACCTGGAAGGAAATATACAAATCGGAAACTATAAATCAAACAGCTATAATATATTTTGTTTCGCCATCTGAAAGTATGCTACTGGTAACCCTCAGTTGAATCATGGGCATGTCAAAGTAGATCTGCGATCCCATAATGGTCGCACTCTGGCTACTCCCCTGCCGATGAAAACTACGTTGAAAACATTGGTAAGTGCAGCAGAAATGAGCTCATGTTATTTTACATCTTATTGTCCTCAAGCATTCAAATGAATGGTGAAACACGCCGCCCAATGTTCAAGGACGGTCCTATATACAAAGAAGCAGAGGAAAATACAGATGGGTCAAAACATCGTAAGTTAAAACGTATAACTGCTAGGAATGACAATATGTTGTCCTAGTTTCGTACGTGAGCCTAGGACACGTCATTGCAAAGGCATAAGCCTTTCAAACGCGTTGTGGTCGAACCGAGCTGCTCAAGTTAATGTATTTATTTTCTTTTGTAAGTTGAAGATTCCTCCCTCGATCTTCGGCCCAGCTCGTAACAACTTTCCTGCAGACAAACCTCAATCGGGCTCACGGGCAGACTTTTGCAGCACCTCTCACCTGCAGTAGAAGGACGCGGCTGCAGCGCTCCAGCAGAGGGGCAGACAGCAGGAACGCTATCGACGTGGCTGTCGTGACGTAGATGCTGCTGATGTAGCTGCTGGCGTCCTCACCGGCCGAGTGGAAGATTGTTGGCGCGAACTGCGCGACGCCCAACCCGCCGCTGAACACCAAACAGAAGAACTGCACCAGAAGCAGCAGCAGCGGGCGCGCGTTCTCCCAGTGGCGGAAGACGAGTCTGAGCTGAGAGAGTAGGCCAGCACTGCACGCGTGGCTCGACAGCGACTTCTCGATCTCATTGATGGCCTGCTTGACGTCCGTGTCGGCGCCGTGGAAGAAGCGCAGCGCCGTCTTGGCCAGAGCAGTGTGGTGGCCGTGCGCCAGCAGCCACTTGGGCGACTGCGGCAGGAACGGCAGGCCGACGGCCTGCAGCACGCTGGCCGACGTCACCAGCGCGCACTCCACTGTGTGCCAGGGCCAGCTGGCGCCGAGCGCCAGCACCACCACCATGCACACTGGCGACGCGATGTTGAGCACGCTGCCGATGACGCCGCGCACTGTGCGGCCAGTCACCTCCCCGACGTACGCACGGGCCGGACCCTCGGCTACGCCGAAGTAGAAGCCGACCAGCAGCCGGCCGGCCAGTGTACAGCCGAAGCTGGTGTCGAGGCCGACCATAGCGGCGCCGGCCAGCGCCAGCGGCAGAGAGGCGAGCAGCAGGTGAGGCGCGCCCAGCCGGGGCGACGCGTACATGGACATCAGCGTGCCGGGGATGTTGCCGAGTGTGAAGGCCGACATGACCCACGTCGCCTGCGACAGGCTGAGACGGCGCGTCGTGCTGTTGGCCGTCTCCTGCTCGAACAGCACACTGCCCGAGCCAACGGCAAAGCCCAGGATGACGAACGTCTGGGCGCACACGAGCGCTGCGACCAACTACGGACGGAACGAGGGTGTCAGACACAGGTCAGCAGGAACGAGGCGTCAGACCGCCAGCCGCGGGCCGCCAGACTGCCAGATATAGAGCGCCGTGAAGGCAGAAGACAGACGGACGGTGCTAGACACAGGTCAGCAAAGACGAGGTGTCAGGCAGCCAGACGCGGGCCGCCAGACTGCCAGATATAGAGCGCCGTGAAAGCAGAAGACAGACGGACGGTGTTAGACACAGGTCAGCAAAGACGAGGTGTCAGGCAGCCAGACGTGGGCCGCCAGACTGCCAGATATAGAGCGCCGTGAAGGCAGAGGACAGACGGACGGTGTTAGACATAGGTCAGCAAAGACGAGGCGTCAGGCAGCCAGACGCGGGCCGCCAGACTGCCAGATATAGAGCGCCGTGAAGGCAGAAGACAGACGGACGGTGTTAGACATAGGTCAGCAGAGTCGGCACAGGATCTTCCCTTAACTTGACTTCTTTCTTGAATGATCCGTGAAGGTCACACATTTGAATGTGGCTCCATGTAGGATGCATAGCTGTCGCATCATGTACGGCGCATTAACTAGTACATCTGTAACGATTTTTGGGGGAAATCACGGCAGTCGGTCCTTTTCACATCTAACCTGAATGACAACTGTTGGCAACATTCATGAAGGTGGCGCTGTGCAACATGCATAGCTGCGTTCGGAGTATCAAATAATTAATATGTGACCGTTTTAGGAAAATTGTGAGAATCCATTCTAATGATCTCTAACTTAATGACCCATGTAGGTCACATGCTTGAATGTGATTCGATGCAACACTCAAAGCTGTATTCGGGGTATACAAAAAATATCATGAGATCATTTGTGGCGAATTCGTGATGGCCCGTCCTTTTGACTTTAGATGACCTCTGTAGGTTGCAGATGCGAATGAGCCTCGGTCCAACATGCATAGCTATGTTCTACGCTTCAAGATGTGTCTCAATGACCATTTTGTTTTTACGAAATCGTGATGGTCGGCCCTTTTGACCTGAGATGACATCTGCAGGTCACACATTTGAACGAGGTTCCGTGCAACATGCATAGCTGTGTACGTCATATCTAGAAGCACCACTAATACGATTATGAGAGACATGGTGATGGTCCACCATTTTGACCTTAGGTGACCTTTGTAGGTTACAGATTCGAATATGGCTCGGAACAAAATGCACAACTGTTCTGGGCGCATCCAGAAGTGTTTAATTACTGCCCCGGCGCGCTTTTACGACCATGTTATTTTGTGCGAGCTTCGTCTGTTTTTGAGGCCCTAATGCGTTCTTTGCAGTCACGGTGTGTTGCCTAACACCATAAGTCACAGGAGCATCAAACTTGGCACGCCTCCGATCGAAACTGCAACGCAGATGCTCAGTGCAGATGCTCAGTACAACGTTTGTGGCGAAAGGGAAGGATAAAAAGACGGCTGCTCTCTCATCAATAATAATGCATAATTGCATTGCATCTATAGAAAGCTTGGCGTCTGCTGCAATGAACATATGACGTCCATTGAATACTGGATACTGAAGTTGCGACGGGGACGGAAACAAGGGGGTACTATGGAAAATATCCACACTCCCATAGAAAGATGGCATCCCCCGTCGGCTGAGAAAGGCGCCTCTTTAGGAAAGCTCTAGTGCACCACATACTTCACGGATTTTTTAGCCAAAGACAGGAAAAGGCGCTCTTCAGTACGCTTGAGTGCACCCCCTCCCCCTCCTTAACGATTATCTTCCGCCACGGGTCCCATCCGAGAAACTGTGCCCCATGCAAATTCATGGGTCCTCCCCTGATTGGCGAGAGCTTATTGCATCTTGTTGTGCTCCTCCTGCAATCACTTTGGCCTGACAACTGGGGTGGTCTCGGGCTCAAGTTCAATTTTCAAAGGGGTTTAATGGGACCCTTCGGAGCACTTTGATGGTAGGATTCCATCGGGGTCCCTCTCGGGCACCGAAGGACCTGTCACATGACTCAAGCTGGAGAATAAGGGGTGACGGATTCCGCCCCTTAAGATCTCGGAAACTATTGAAGATAGAAGCGCCTTTTGGGGGGGGGGTGAGTTTACAGCTTGAGTGAACTCTATGCAACATAAATTTGATGACCCAAAGTATTTTTAAGGTCAAATGAGGTCAAAATCAGCTGCCACGCCGCACCGAAATGAAAAGGGGCACAGAAGGGGAAACATACGACCCTATGGTTTGGAAGCGTGCCCCTTCAGTAAACTTCAATGTACACTCACCCACTGAGCGTTTTTTTCGGCAAAGAGAACCTTCCGAAGAAATGCGCCCCTTTACTCAATAATAATTACTGCATCCCCCTTGCTAAGTGCAACATTACGGGTTTAAAATGCTGAAGCCCGTATTCGGAATTCAACACACACTTCACTTGTTTTAACAAGCGCAGATACACGTGCCGTATTCCGAACACCGCTGTTCGGTTTGGGGAACACACGGAAGATCTCCTGTGTTGTTTGCCGAACACTATTATGCCCCCATGAAAACGGTGTTTAATATATCTGAGCACAATAAAACGTGATTGCACAAAGTCATAAGGCTTCACTGTGGCTATCGTCGCACAAGTTATCAGTAGCAGCTAAAGGCGTGACATAGTGAGCTTTCGAAATTGCCGCCCTGCAGTTGACCAGATCTATAATGCAAGGAAGCATAGTAAACAGCTGTAGACAATTTTTAACGGAATATCATGTCATGCAATTCGACTTACCATTGTTCTCCATAATTATCTGCACACTTTGTACTGCAGTCACTGTGAAGCTATAGCTGGGAAACTCCAGACAGATTCCACAGTAATGGCGCTCGGACGCCGTTGGAGGCAAATTGACGATGAGTCCAGTATCAATTCTCATGGAAGCCGCAACTTGATAAAACTTGAAACCTGCATTATTCCTCACGATGCCTCGATAGAAGTTCCCATGAATGTTAAGAAACTTACTTGGTCCATGACATAAATCCGCAAAATATAGGTTCTCACTGCACGAAAATTGCACTCCTTAAAAAACATTGAGTCCGATAGCTGTCCCTTCGAGATCAGCCTGTTCTCGACGAACATGTTCTCAATCGTCTTTTTCAGTGTTCAAGGTGCCGTAAGGACAAGTTTCCTTGGCGTTAGGAAGGGTTACTGAAGATAATATTGGTGTCTAGAGGTTGCATGCACAGAGTTGCATGAGTATGGTCGAGTTCCGACCGGATACACTCGGTGTCATGATAATTTTACACGTGTTTAGGATGAATGATGCCCGTGTCAACAGCTTGTACACTCGTAGTGCATATGTTGTCAAACTCGGTTCAACATGGTGTTTTTTGTTTGTTTAGTCACGGTACTTCTGCCGCTGGTGTTGCAAAGGGTGACAAATGAAACACTCCAGGCAAACGAGTCATTTTTTCTCTCTGAACTTGACCTAGGTTCAACTATCCCCCAGATAATATAGAAAGATCAAATTCTGGCTGCGGAAGACCTGTTTCAGTTTCACAACTAGCACATTGCAGACAACATCAAATTCTTGTGATACCTGGTTGTGAGGTCAGGCGCGTAAAGAGCAGCGTAAATCCACGCCTTAGCACGGCAAAGGTCACAAGGAGAACGCAAAATTACCAGTTTGTGCCTGCACACAGGATCAGTTTTCTGGGCTACAAGCTGTCTTGGGGAAAGGCCGTAAGAAATCGTGTGACAAGTGTGTAGATGCATGCAGATGTGGGACGCAGTGTGTCAGCATGTTGTGTGTGGTATGTGACTGGATCGATTTTATAGTTTTTTTTCCGTGGAGGATTCCCTCATGCACTGTACCTTGCATTGGACATTTAAACAATGGGAAACGTCGAAATTAAAATTCCCAAGAATATACTTTGAGTGCCAACTTTTTGTTGAAAAAGCGATGTTTTATTTTCCCGAAGCATTAAGGTCTCCATTGCTATTATTAGCATGTAAAACAGGTAGGTAGTAAAACATGGCAACACGTGTAAAACAGAGTTAAAGCTGCTTTAGTATTCAAGGAAAAGGCATATATCTCACTTTTCAACGGCAGTTGAGATTGCGGTAGTTCAGTTGGCTGAATGTGAAACATGAATGAGTGAGTTCTTTTCCGAGAAGGCCCTGAATTCTTCATTGTCTCTCACCAAGCTCACATGCTATCATATGGCAAAAATAATTCACGCCTCTGCTCAGCTACGTGCCGACACAGTAGCTGCCGATGTGTGACTGTTCTTTCTACCTACTCTCCTCATGGTGAGCCGTATGTGTCAAGAGATCCGAGAGCAGCGACCAGACAGCGTTTATACCCAAGACCGGTGTGTCTTCTCGACATGTATGTGCCCAGTGCCCGTACTTGTCAGAAATGACGAGTTCTCGTCACTAACATGACAGCGAAGGCGACTGAACTTTCTTCTGGAATCAGCATTGCATTGATATTTCAACAGAGGGTATTTAGCCCGGAAATGACTCATTCATTTTCACTGAAATGCATTGCCAGTCATCAAGTTGCGCATACACCATGTACATTTCCGCAAAACATACCAAATGCTATCAATGCACTTGTCAGGCAATGCTCTATCATCCAGACACTTCAAGTTTCCATGTGACACAAACGATCAAAATGTTCGGTGTTATCTTCCTGCTTTGCATGTTTATACCAATGGAGATTTTAGCACGTCGGGAACGCAAACCATTACTTTCTTAGCAAAAAGTTTGCACTCGAAGAATATGTTTGGAAACTTTATTTCGACGGCTTCCATTCTGTAAAGGTCCAATGATGCAAGCTATGGTGCGTGGGTAAATGGTTCCAGAAAAGCATACAATCGAGCAGGTTCACTCGGCATGTTACCTCCGTATTTGTGTACAAATTCCATGGAAATCCAGTGGACGAATCTTTGCAATATACCTACAACTATCGATGCCATCCGTTGAAGGGCATCTTATGCTCCTCCATGCCACTGCAATGCAGCCCCTAGTGAGGTAATCAAAATTACTCGCTTGAATGCATTGACAACCAACAAAGCGTGCCTCAAAGTGTGCATCTTGAGAAACATCATCAGCCATATAAACAAGCCACGCAATGTCGATTGCATACGGTCCGCCCTATATATCAAAACAGGGGAGGGTAGGAGAAAATATAATGGTATTTTCCTACGCAACCTAATCCTACTTAAATAAAGTACCAGTTCAGCATTTAGAGCTTAGTCAATGCGTAGCGAGCATCCTGGCGCTCTGCCTCTGCCAGCTATTGTTATGTCCCATCCCCTATATTTGGAGACAGAGTACCTCCCTTAAGAAACAAAGGTCCTACAGACATTGTGGAGCAATACTGTTGCAATAATGGTTACCTTTATCGGGAAACCACTGTACTCGTACGTTGTGCTTGATAACGCGCCCTCCGGCCGGTGTAGGCCACAGGTGCCGCTCCCACACGATAACGCGCCCACCGGCCGGTACACGATAACACGCCCTTCGGCCGGTGTAGGCCACAGGTGCCGCTCCCACACGATAACGCGTCCACCGGCCGGTGTAGGCCACAGGTGCCTCTCCAACACGATAACGCGCCCTCCAGCCGGTGTAGGCCACAGGTGCCTCTCCAACACGATAACACGCCCTCCAGCCGGTGTAGGCCACAGGTGCCGCTCCCACACGATAACGCGTCCACCGGCCGGTGTAGGCCACAGGTGCCGCTCCCACACGATAACGCGTCCACCGGCCGGTGTAGGCCACAGGTGCCGCTCCAACACGATAACGCGCCCTCCAGCCGGTGTAGGCCACAGGTGCCGCTCCCACACGATAACACGCCCTCCGGCCGGTGTAGGCCACAGGTACCGCGCCGATACGCACATTTTGGTGGACATGCTATCAATTAGAACGACATTGATCAGCGCAAGACAATCCACTTTTTATTGCTGATGATGGTAGATATCTGTGTGGGACAAGTTTTTGTTCCTGGAAACTTTGGCCTGGATTAGTGCCCACATTCCCGATATTTCTGATGCATTAAGCTTTTGTAACACTGATCAGGACCTCCTCTAGCATGTTAACTAGGTCGGATTCGTCCCACCTAGTGCCGTGAAACCCTACCTAGTGGAGCGAAAACTCCCACCTAGTCGAAGGGAGTTGTAGTGAGAAAAAACAAAGAAAACCTGTCCTATAGTCCTATAGTCCTATAGTCCTATAGTCCTATAGTCCTATAGTCCTATAGTCCTATAGTCCTATAGTCCTATAGTCCTATAGTCATATAGTCATATAGTCCTATAGTCCTATAGTCCTATAGTCCTATAGTCCTATAGTCCTATAGTCCTATAGTCCTATAGTCCTATAGTCCTATAGTCATATAGTCCTATAGTCCTATAGTCCTATAGTCCTATAGTCCTATAGTCCTATAGTCCTATAGTCCTATAGTCCTATAGTCCTATAGTCATATAGTCCTATAGTCATATAGTCATATAGTCATATAGTCCTATAGTCCTATAGTCCTATAGTCCTATAGTCCTATAGTCATATAGTCCTATAGTCCTATAGTCCTATAGTCCTATAGTCCTATAGCCCTATAGTCCTATAGTCCTATAGTCCTATAGTCCTATAGTCCTATAGTCCTATAGTCCTATAGTCCTATAGTCCTATAGTCCTATAGTCCTATAGTCCTATAGTCCTATAGTCCTATAGTCCTATAGTCCTATAGTCATATAGTCCTATAGTCCTATAGTCCTATAGTCCTATAGTCCTATAGTCCTATAGTCCTATAGTCCTATAGTCCTATAGTCCTATAGTCCTATAGTCCTATAGTCCTATAGTCCTATAGTCCTATAGTCCTATAGTCATATAGTCCTATAGTCCTATAGTCCTATAGTCCTATAGTCCTATAGTCCTATAGTCCTATAGTCCTATAGTCCTATAGTCCTATAGTCCTATAGTCCTATAGTCCTGGTAGCGGTGCTGATTAGCCATCGAACGGTGCATTGTCTTCAATAAGAAAAATTGTAGTAAGTTGGTAGCACTTATGCTGAAGTCAAGCGACCAGGAAGACTCAAATGTGAAATGTTTCCGTGAAAAATTTATCCTACAATGCCAGCAATTGGTTCTATTAACGGTGATATCACAAAAACATGACCATCTAGACGTTTACGAACAACACCGAGGAGCAGGGCGACGCGAGCAAGGCCGCATGGCACCATTGATTAGAGCTATATTCAGATGCGGTCTTTTATTCGATGTTGCTAAAATGAAGAAACAGATGAAGCTAAATGCCTTTGCAACAGAAGGCAAGATATGTAACATGGTGAAATGTTGATCCGTTTTTCCTCCCCCAGGCTCCACTAGGTGTACAGACTTGAAGTTGCTTGGGGAGAGAGAGAGAGAGAGAGAGAGAGAGAGAGAGAGAGAGAGAGAGAGAGAGAGAGAGAGAGAGAGAGAGAGAGAGAGAGAGAGAGAGAGAGAGTGAGATAGTTCACTAGTTCACTAGTTCACCAGTTCACCAGTTCACCAGTTCACCAATTCACCAGTTCACAAGTTTAGTTTAGAAGTTTAGAAGTTCTACGATACAGAGGGAACGCTGTAACGTGTAACGTGTTCTCGCTGGGGCTCGTGCGCGCATCGAGGAGCCATCGCACACGCCGACGTTTCCTCGCATCCCGGACGCGAAGTCGATGCGAGGCTGGATCGCCGAGCAATCCGGTAGTGTGAGGTCGTTACGCACGTACTGAGTATGAGCACCGGGTACGGTGGCGCCGGTGGCATGTCAGCGCCGGCGGCTGCCTGTACAGTAGGGTGTGTCACGAAGGACCTTTTTTTGGAAATTGCACTTTGCTTAGTGAAATTATCGTGCAGATCACCTAAAAAAAACCTGTGGTCGAAACCAAATCGAAATCAAACAATAAACAAAATATGCGACAGGCTGATAAAGAAACAAATTTGCCTGGCGCCCGGCGTTGAAGTCTCCAGTGATGGCGCTCCGTTGCGATTGGCATCTAACACCACGCGTCCGGCCACCGTCGGAGCGCCGCCGCGGCGCTGTGACGAAAAAGGCGGCAGTCGGTGCTGTGGATGACTGATGAATGGATTCTGGTGATGAAGCTCATTAATAAAACTCAATGAAAGTGTTTAGTGGGGTAAAAGGCTTTTGATAAGCACCAGTCGCTTAATAAGTTGCCTGGATATCTGACGCATGAAAGAAAGGTTCACTTTACGTCGCTTGTTCGTTCCATTTTCAATCAGTAGATCTATCGGCGTATAATGCTAATATTTTCACTTTTGAAAGCTTGAACATCTTCAAAATTCCTCGTCTGTTTACATCGAAGACCAATTAAATCATTCTGAGACACTTGATATCTTATTGTTATGACAAATAGACCAGGCGAAATCGGCATCATGCTCCGTTCCACTACAACCGAAGGAGACGGGCATACAGCGACGTCACCTTTTGTACGAGCGGCCACATTTTTTGTACGAACTATCATTTTATAACTGTACTACTTGTCTACATGCTCGACAGAAAACCCGACATGAAATCCTTTTTGCTGCTGAGCACTGGCATTGCTGACCTGTGTTTCAACTTCGCCACAATGTAACCGTGGCGGGCCTCTTCACCAATTACCTTCAAAGACGCCTCGGTCACCACTTTCACCATCCGTTCCACCGTCTGACTGTGCACGGGGTATGGCGGTACTTCGAGAGGACTCGCGATGATGTCTAGTTAGTCATCATCGGACAGTTGTTGCGTCAAGGGCGGCTCGGTTATCGCCTCATTACACCAATCAATCAGCTCCATGATGCTGTTTGCCCCCATATTCACTTTTGGAAGCTTGAACTTCCGCACTTCGTCAGTATCACTATCGACTTGAGTTCTGCGACACTGCTGGATTTGAGTGACCGCCCTTTCCCGTGTCGCTTGATCTTGGCCCGCTGCCATTGCTAGCAGTACTGCCTCAGGGTGACACCAGTAGCTGTTGCGCTGTATTACCGGCTGCACCATGGCCGCTAACTCAGGTCGCAAACTTTTGAGAAGTTGCACGCTGTGCAGCGCATTGCCAGGACCGTCAGAACATTTCCAGTTCTTCTTGATGCAGAACCACATGGGAGTATAGTGGCACACGATGAACTCCGCTAGCATTCTCAGACTGTCTGATGGCTGTTCGGTTGATATGTAGAGCCGGAGAATTCGCGCCGCCAGAGTCAGCCACCTGGAGTGGTTTAGTGGACCGATCTTCATTTTCGCAGTTCTATCTGAGATACAGCCCGTCTGGACACTACGCGCCAGACTGTACAGAATAGCCTGATCTGAACTTAGGTCACTGAGAATCTCCTGCGTCATTTCTGAAACATTTCCGCCATTGATTGGCTCAAAATCGACCACTGGCAAGGTTTCTACTGCGCCTGCAGCAGCCCGGCCAATCAGCCCACTAAACGACTTAGGTCCTGTTGTGACTCCATCTAACTGGCTAAATACTGCACGAAGATTAAGTTCATTTGCATGAAGTTGGCACACAAACCAGTGGACGGGGCGTTTTTGTCCGAGCTCAAACAAACGGATAACACCACCTTTTTGGCCAGTATTAACTCTCGTGCCGCCACAGCCAAGCACAGAAACATCCGCACCAAACTCATATGCCACGGCGTTCAGGTCCTGAAAAATGTCCTCCGCTTTCCCAGTCTGTGGGGTAAAATGTCCTAAATATGCACTGTCTGGCTCGGATACAACCACAATGTGCTCTTCCGTCTTCTTTGAACTGGCTGTCATAAGCGTGTCGTCTTTTCTACCGTCGAAGTAGAGACCAGATACACGACCTGCATGATCCTCATGGCTCTGGGCTACTACCTCTCTTCTAATCCGATCCCTTGCTCGCCATACTTTTTGCTATCCACTATGCAGTCCATATCGTCAGAAGTGATCCGACCAATGTCCACTTGGAAACCGTTTATGATGGCAGCACACGCACGATTAGACACTCCGTACCGATCTGCTGCTAGAGCCGTATTTAGCAGTTCGTCTGTGTTACTGTTCACCATATACTCTGACTCATTGACTACAGATGTGAGCGATGATGAATCTGTGGCGGAATCTTGGTCTGAATTAGAATCTAGCTGGGCCATTCCAGAAGGTCCCGGTTGTGGTGATGTGACTCTCTCGGCGGTCAGACGCCTCCTTTCGTCCATGGCGCGTCGACGAGTGGTTTCACGGATATCTGCGGTGCCGATTTGCATTTGGCGAGGTCCTCTCTGGTCTTGGACAAATGGAAACTCCATTCGTGGCACTTTGTCGGCCATCGCACATTTGCAGCTATCGATATCAGCACATTTGCAGCGGGCTATATCAAACAATTTTCCAAACCACTCATCACCGGACGGACGTACACCTGGTGATGCCGACTTCTTTCCAGCAGTTTTCATGTATCGCAAGTAGCGATCGCGGCATTCTCGAACCATATGTTCGACTCGGGCCCTCCCAACAATTGGTATTCCTTCGCAGCACCACATTTGCATCACACTTTCCACGACAAACTTTATATGGGGTGCTAGCCTCTCTTTCAACCTTTTGTTCGCAACGCATGAGTCTCTATTCACTTTACTCAAGTAATTCAGAACGTCAATTCTCGTGGGCAGTCGGTTTGTTTTTAGTTCAGAAGGAACCAAAAGCCCTTTGGTGGAAGCGCGGGTCTTCATGTTCGAATTCTTACCCCGATCACACCGACGCAGGTAATATCACACTTCACAGGCAGTGGGCACAACTTGCAGACACCAAACCACTCTTTTTCGGGCCGTCCCGCCGGGTCTCCGCCGCCGACTGCCTTGTCTCGGCGGCCCTCCCCTCCCCTGTCTCCCCCTCCCCTCCCCTGCCCTGTCTCGCTCTTTGTGTTCTCTACCCTCACCGTGCGCCGGCCGTCTCCCGCCCCATCCTAGCCCCTCCCCCGCGCCATGCTACGATCGCCGCCGGCTCGTGTCGCCCTCGTTAATAGGTTGTCCCTACTGCTGATAATCCCAGTTTCCCTTGAAACTTGAGTAACGAAAAGGAACAGGAGACTTGGATTGACTAATAAAACAGGGATGTATGGCATGCGAAGCTATTTTGTGTCGTTAGTGCGTACGCAATTTATTCGAATGATGATTCATAGCACTGTGAAAGGTAGAGCACAGACAAAGGAAAGTGGAGCGATCAGTCCTTCAGTGAAGTTTAATCTTTACAATCAGATATATCCCGGCTCCCCTGATCTGTTTTTGAATTACCAGAATCCATTCATAAGTCATCCACAGCACCGACTGCCGCCTTTTTCGTCACAGCGCCGCGGCGGCGCTCCGACGGCGGCCGACGCGTGGTGTTAGATGCCAATCGCAACGGAGCGCCATCACTGGAGACTTCAACGCCGGGCGCCCGGCAAATTTGTTTCTTTATCGGCCTGTCGCATATTTTGTTTATTGTTTGATTTCGATTTGGTTTCGACCACAGGGTTTTTTAGGTGATCTGCACGATAATTTCACTATGCATAAGAAAAACCGTTCAGGCGACACACCCTACTGTACAGTGCGGCTGCCGTCGCCTCCCAATGTGCCGCATGTGTCCATGGCGCATGCCACATGTACCCGTGGCGTCGCCATCGATGTTGCCGCACCACAGTCGCTTCTAATCCGCTCCTTTGTCGATCGCGCTGCCCCAGCCATCACCAGCCGCCCCCGCCCGCAGTCCGGGGCCTGTTGTGTCCACCGCCCTGCACGGGCACAAAGACCAACGCCAGCCGCCGGCGCCCGCCGCCGGTAGTGGTGATGGCTTCGTTGGCAACGATGCGAACTTAAGCAAGGGACCAAACATCGTCTTAGTTGCGTCTTAGTTAGGACGCAACCCGAACGGGTTAAACGTAAACTTTCGGATGCCTTTTTCCGTGTACGAGAGACCCGAGCCGGCGGGACCCAGGCGATGATGAGGCTTTTGAGGAGCTGGTATCCGAGTAGCTATGACATTTGTTTTATTCGAAATAGGAGTAGGCAATCTAAACATTACATTGTGTTTTCCTCCGTATTTTACGTTGTTCTTGGATGCTCGCCACCAGAGGCGCAGCCAGGGGGCGGGGGCCGTCCTCCCCATTAGCACCCAAAAATACAGCAAATCAAACAATGCGTTTTGAGATAATTATCACGCAAAACCCTAAATTTTCGGCCCGCTTCGCACGCCGGAAGTTTCTTTTGTTGTTTCGTCACATTCTTCTCTGGGTCGGCTCCCTTAGGAAAATTATGGCTGTGCCACTGCTCCCCGAGTAGGTTCATGGAAGGACGTTCTTTCAGTGGCATAGCCAGGGGGCGATGGGGGCAGCCGCACCTCCCCCTGGAGGGTCGGAGGGGCCCACCAGACGGTCGTCTTGAGGGGCCCGCAAAGACCCTCTAAGGCGCCTGTGCAGGAGGCCCGTAAGGGACCTCTTGGCCAGTGTCAATGGCCCCTGGACCGACGAAAGGGGCCCGGACTGACGGAAAAGGTCAGCCAGGCCGATGAAGAGCGCCCAGAGACAACGGAGAGTGATTTCAGGAAGATGCTGAAGGCCCTTGGCTAGGCTAACAGAAGGCCTTCCAGATCTGAAGGCCTCGAATAGTTGGAAGGACCCCGGGGTGACGGAGAGGGCCCCGAGCCAATATTAAGAATCCCTGGGCTGTCGGCGGACCCTAAGCCGAAGACACGACCCCTTACCTAATTGACAGGACCCACGCGTTTGAAAAGAGGCCTTCGGCTTGCCGGAAAAGACCCTGGATCGTTAAAGGGACTCTGAGACAACCGGAGGGGCCACTAGTTGTTGGAGAGGACCTCTGGCCGACCGAAAGGGCTATTGGGCTGACGGATGGGGTCCAAGCCGTACAAGACCTTTGGCCTGATAGAAGGGGCCCAAGCTGTTGAAAGATGGCCTCCGGCTTGATAGAGGAGGCCCTGGATCGCTAAGGAGGGCCCCTGCGCCGACAGAGATTATCCCTAGCCGCGGGAGGACCCCGGGCTGTCGGAAAGGGCCCAGAGCTGGTATGAAGGGCTCCTGGGCCGACGGGGCCCGAAACTGCACAGGTACGACTTGCGTCTCGAGTTCTCGCAAACTGCTGGTCAGATTCTGATGTATAAAAATACCGCGTTCGATTTATCTGAACGAAATCTACATTATCGGAGCCCAAACAAATCAAAATGTTAAAAAAGAAGCGTCAGGGAAGCAAACAAAAACTCCCAAAAATTGGTATGTTGAACCATAACTCTGCATACGCTTGACATCCCATTTTATTGAACAAGCATGGTCCTGTCTGTAATGCAAACCTCTTTCAGCTATCTATGATCAGCAATGAAAAAAACATAGTCCGTGCTCCAGGTAGGGCAAAAAGGGAGGATTTTCGTGAAAGAAATCCATGCAATTTCGTCTTCCGTGATATATATATATATATATATATATATATATATATATATATATATATATATGTATATATATACATATATATATATATATATATATATATATATATATATATATATATATATATATATATATATATATGTATATATATGTATATATCTATATATATATATATATATATATATATATATATATATATATATATATATATATATATATAAGGAAAGCATAAAAGGCACGTAAACAAATCAAGTTCAATTAAATGAGTTAGGCTGATTCAGGTAATAAAGAAAGAAGAACTTTTCACTTTGAATGAAACACCATGTGCCTATCCCAATTTTGAGTGCCTGACTGCAACTCTGTTAAAATTAATTTGTTCCTATTCAGCAATCGTTATCTACATGATTGTAATAACTAGATTCATCATCTTTGATTTGCCAAATGATGAAAGTATGTCGCGCACCCTTGCGCTTCTTCCGCCCCGCGCACTGCCAATGACCTAGGAAACGAGTGTCTGAAGCCGTCTGTGATGAATCGATTTTTTAAAGCTTTTTGGCAAGACATGCGCACATCAATTTTAGGAAAAGTTGCAAAATTTCGTGATGCCGCGGCAAGCGGTTTGAGAGTTGCAAGCAGAAGCTTCCTGCAGGGGGTGGGGGAAGATCCAGCCCCCCACAAGAAACATGGTTAAGTTATCGATTAATCGCACAATATGGTTGGCCTCATTCGGACACGTCAATGATGTAACAAAACAAACGGTGGGTTGCAATATAGGTCAGCTGGATACTGGTACATGGAGAATGGGCAGCTTTGTGGGTTGGCATAGTGGCGTCATGCCGCAGACGAAGGCCGAGAAGACCGTTGTCTGTCACACTGACCTGTTTAGCGATGCATCCACGCATTGCAACCGTGGCGCTGGTCGGCGTGTCTCGGTCGTGTACGTGCTGGTGTCAGAGGGCACTGGTGCATGTGCCAGCTCACCCGGTATGTGCGCCGACTCCGCACTCTGAGCTCGCGCCACCGTCGGCTTTGAGACTTGACCAGCTCGGCGATGACTCGCGGGCTCGGGCGTTGGCGTCCGCACCCTCCAATGCACCAGCTGTGTGTGCTGCCACAGTCGGTCTCACGTTCGCTCAGACTGCGGCACCCTCTCGCCAACCAGGTTGGATGTGCAGAGGTCACGTCGTGGTTAGCATGCGCGGGGAGGGGCGTGTACGGTTTCACCGAACCGCAGGGGTGACGGGTCACGACCGTTCCCTGGAATGCTCCAAACGACTGCCACCACGGTACACCAGGGCAGGAGCAGTCCGACCACTACGGTACACCAGGACAGGATCAGCCCGCCCACTACGGTACACCAGGACAGGATCAGTCCGCCCACTACGGTACACCAGGACAGGATCAGTCCGCCCACTACGGTACACCAGGACAGGATCAGTCCGCCCACTACGGTACACCAGGACAGGATCAGTCCGCCCACTACGGTACACCAGGACAGGATCAGTCCGCCCACTACGGTACACCAGGACAGGATCAGTCCGCCCACTACGGTACACCAGGACAGGACCAGTCCACCCACTACGGTACACCAGGACAGGATCAGCCCGCCCACTACGGTACACCAGGACAGGATCAGCCCGCCCACTACGGTACACCAGGACAGGACCAGTCCACCCACTACGGTACACTAGGACAGGATCAGTCCGACCACTACAGTACACCAGGACAGGATCAGTCCGCCCACTACGGTACACCAGGACAGGATCAGTCCGCCCACTACGGTACACCAGGACAGGATCAGCCCACCCACTACGGTACACCAGGACAGGATCAGCCCGCCCACTACGGTACACCAGGACAGGATCAGCCCGCCCACTACGGTACACCAGGACAGGACCAGTCCGCCCACTACGGTACACCAGGACAGGATCAGTCCACCCACTACGGTACACTAGGACAGGATCAGTCCGACCACTACAGTACACCAGGACAGGATCAGTCCGCCCACTACGGTACACCAGGACAGGATCAGTCCGCCCACTACGGTACACCAGGACAGGATCAGCCCGCCCACTACGGTACACCTGGGCCCAGTTTCATCAATGTTACGAATTGATGATTTCGCGATTCAGCAGCTTTTTTGTACATTAAACGTGAATTCCAGTTTCAACAAAATAAATTCAACGATTTTAAAAAAAAACACGCTTTCAAAAACACAAACAAAATTTTACGATTTCATAGCTCAAAAACTACGAATCAATGCATGGCTAATTTCATCAAACCTCAGTGGTGAGATAATTTCAACCAAATGATGGCATGCAAATTGTGCTCAACATGACAAGCGTTGCATTGTGATTCTGGCAATGACGTGAGAGGAAATAGGCTGCATAGAAGAAAATGTATTCATCATTGGTTATTGAGGTTTGCTAGTTGTTATTTGTTGTTGTTAATCCAGTTTGAGTGCAGTTTATTGTTAGCTTGGTGTTAGCTTGGCCTTAGTGTAGTATTATTGTTCAAGTGTTGTGCTTAGTGTTGTTGTCTTGGACATGCTGGAGTTGAGCATTTGAGGTGATGAAGGGGTGGCCCCCGATAGGCAAAACAGGATAATTTTTCGGCACAGGACCAATATTTATTTTGGTGCTGAAGAGTCCAGGTAAGACTGATGAAATACCTGCCATATTTGCAGCTTTACTACATAATTAAGCTTTCACATATATATAATTAGTCCTATCCAACCAACAAGTTTGTTACAAACATGCCAAATTCACTTATATTAGCCCCGTTTCCATGACACTAGCAAATCTGGATTTCCTTACTAATCCGGAGTTCCGAAGTCATGGAAACGCCTTCGTCAGCTAACTGGATTGGATTTCCGAATACGGCTTAGAAAGAAGATTTCCTGAGAAAATCCGGATTTCCCAGGAGTTGGAAGCATATGGCAGCACGCGTCCTTTTCTTGCTTCCCCTGTCGTCAGCGCCTGCGTCGTTTTTGGAAGGTTTTTGGTGAAGGGTGACCGGGTTTACGCAGAATAAAGGTTAAAATAATTTTGTGATACGTTAGTTTGTAGACATCTTATGGTAGGCCGCTGTCAGCGACTTCAAATAAGTTAATTTTGCCCAGTATTAGAAGAAGTGTTGGTTCAAGAACCAGGAAATTCCGTTGAAGACCATCTTGCCCACAGCAACAAGTGAGACCAAGGCCATGAACACCGGTGAGACCCTTCTTCCCTATTAACAAACATTTCACATTTAGCATAAAGAGCAACTTTAAAACAGAACTATTTCGTAGTGGGGTTCTCTATTCCGAACGCGAAAATGTGGTTGTGTAGGATTACGAACACCAGGTGTCTAGTTTCCCGAACACTTTAATTAATGGAATATATCTGGTACATAAATGTTTTATTTCATGACGAAAGTTCGTTTTTATGTTTCTATGGAATTTTCCGATCATAATCCATGACAAATTTATTTATCCTATGCTCAACAGATTTGTTAGCAGTCTCTCATGCAACGACGCAGCCCACGCCGATGTGGCATACGTTGTTGGGTATTGAAGGGAAATGTCGCACGTGCGCCGCAACTGTCAGCAAATGCGGGATTTCCCACCAAATCCAAATTCGGAAATCCTACATGTAATCCTGATTCCCTCGCGAATGATCATGGAAACGCTCCTTGTGATCCGGATTCAAGTCATTGTGGAAATCCAATCCCAATTCAAACCTGCCATGGAAACAAGGCTATTGACAAAATAAGAATCTACCTTGCAGGTGTTTAACTTTGTGCATCTCAATTTTAATCAGGTTCACACTAAGCAATGTACAAACAAGTGTGGATCTTTACATATGTGATGAGTAGGTGCCTACCCATATGTATGCAATATATTGTATCCCAAAAAAGTGGATTCCCATATCATTCTGTACATACCCAGGAGGCGTTTAGGGTTCTTCCCCAAACGGCGGAGGGTCCAATCCAGCTGTTGGGGCCGGTACTAAGGCCATCTACTGCCCGCAGTCATGCACTACACACTGATATAAGTTTTTACCAATGCAATACCACTATCCGGGCTGCTACCAGGGTTTGACTAGGTTGGACACTAGTATTACCAGAGTAACGATCCCACAAAACCACCCGCGTTGGTTCTTCATTGGTAAGTTCTACGATGTATTAACAATTACTACACCAATACCAAAGACAAACTCAACACAAAGGTGGTCAATCGTACCAATGTGGATACCAGTGTTATACCAGCATCATTTACCAAGGTCTTACCACCCTCATATACCATGGAGCGCTAGTTCGACCCTGGTATCGTCCTACACGTTAGTAATCGTCACTGCCCGCATACCAGTCGACCATGGTATTTCTCCCGTGCATTGGTAATCACTACCAACCCAAAACCAGTGTACCCAGGTCACAGGGACGCCGACAGAACGCTATCTTGAATTCAAATGGTTAAAGCGTCGGAGTGAGGTGCAAGGACGGCGTCCAACGAGAAAGGTAAGATAGCATGGCTCAGTGCCGCCCAACTATGTAGTCACCTTTTGCGCGACAATGCTTGACTACAGTGGATACCCGATATCTTCTGATTCGAAATACTTTACGTTGAATGAGGGCAGGACATTTTGGCACGTTTAAGCGATCGCCTTCTCCGAAAGTTACCGCCCGAAAATGTAGAGATATGCATGCGCGACGCCAGCGGGACCAATAGAGGCAGCTTGAGGCAGGGGCTCCCAGAAGTTGTATAGCATGCAACATATGTATATGGACCTCGCATGAAAAGAAACGCATTAAAATCCCGGCTGTCCCCCAAACGTTTGACCCTGGCGCCACCCTGAGAGCGGCAGCGCCACGTCTTGAAGTGCCAGTGCCCATATCCACAGGTGCAAGGGTCCAGTGACGCATTTTTTTGTGTGAAAAATCGAACTTGTCATTGTGTGTAGTGGCCGCAGGATTTTCAACATATTCTTTTGAAAAGGTTAAAAAATATTCAACAACAGATTAGGCTAGGGTTAGGTTCGCCTATGTTTTTAAGCTAGATGTTTTACAAAATAAAATTGGTTGAAGGTTGTCCAGTTTTAAAGAATAATTTGTGTTCTTGCATGGAACATTAGGATATTTTGTACTTTACTTTTTATGCTATATTACCCAACTCCAAGCCTCTCTTGGGTGTTATTTTGTCTGCCAATTGAAAAGTACGCATTTACAGGGGAAATGGGTGGTTGCATTATGTTAACCACATTAATAAACATTGCAGTACAAAATCCAAGAATTAAAAAATTACCCAAAACTGCAAGTTTACCCACTATTGGACTATATTATCACCAATAGTGTGGAATACTTGTTGCCATGTATGTTGGCAGGAGGGGTGAGGAAATTCGTGGCATAAAAATTCAAAGTATCTGAGGTATGCTCCTGACACACCATGTCGGTAAATTTGTGCTTTGTGTTTTATGAATTCTTGGAATTTACCTTTCCAGTGTGTTCAGCTTATGAATGCGACTAAGGTGATGGGACTACTGATTTTGTATGCAAATGCTTACTTCTCGGTTTGTGAGCAAAATAACACCAAAAATATTGGCTTTGAGTTAGGTATCGCCATAAAAATTATGGTTAAAAAATATTTTGTGTATTTCTCAACTAGAAAAACTTAACTAACCTAACCTAACCAAACCTAACCAATTTATTTTCTCTGTGGAGGCAAAATATGTGTAAAGCTTGTCTAGTGAACACATTAAAGCACTAAAGTGCCGCTCTGTCCCCCTAGGACCTTGGTTGATTTTGAAATAGGTAAAAAAGGGTGTTGACATTATAATCATATTGCAGTATTTTAACACAGAATATGGTGATTAACGACAGTGCATTTCCACCATAAGCATCATAACATGTTTTGGAGTTGGTCAGGATTGAATGTGGGTCGTCCAGATATGCTATCTTTCCCCGGTGCATTTCTTGAGGTTCTTCAGATGTAAAAGAAGTCCCAGATTCACACCTTTAGTGCCAGGTACAGAGCATCGACATTATGTGTGCAAGACAGTAATACTGAAGTAACAGAAGTAACACTGAATTTCTGAAGAATAATTTTGAACACATTCCTTTTTTGCTCATTACATATGTTTACAAACAGTTAGTATGGTTAAAAGGTAGTTTTCCAGTCAGGCAAGAATAAAATTATATTTTTACAGTGAGATGTATGTTTCATGCCCGAAATGGTAGACAGAATCCTGTTCTTTGCATTGTGATGCCCTCTGTGGCTGCGGAACACAGAATAACTGCCAAAAATTGATGGTAGCATCCTGCTCAAACACTGTAAAGCGTTGTCTGATGACCCATATCCATAGGTATTGTTTCATGAACATTATTGAGGGCGCAAAGTGCCACATGATTGATGCAGGTATAAGATGTGGCTTTTTCACACGCGCATTGAAGGAGTGGGGGGAGGGTGGGAGGGCGGAATCCGTCCGCTTCTTTTTTTACATTACCTCATAAACGGGCGGCGATATTGTAATGTAATGTTGCGACTTTGTTTAAAAAAAAATCGATAAGCGCATCCTATGCAACACAAAATCCAAATCCGTTAGTCAATATAGGAATTGCGGGGTGCCAAATCAGTCGACCAGGCAGCGGCCGGCGAGCGTTCAAGGTCACAAAGGCTTCGTCGGTACGGTGGAGCGGCAGTGCCGTGATTCAGCCGATCACGACCTCATTTGACCTTAAAAGCCGAGGGTCATAAAATTGTGTGCTTATATCTTCAGTAGTATCCGGAATTTTAGGGGCATGGGCCGGGCCGAATCACCCCCCCTCCTGTGCGTGTTATGTGAGAGGCCCTCCGGCGCTCGTGTTAATCGACCTTGTCCTCAATTATATTAGCATACTAGATTTGGCCACTTGACCTGCTGATAGGATATATTTGCAATTGATGTGATGCTCAAGATCAAGATAAAAATAAAACCACGCGTTCAGAAGACCAGGTTATCACTTAAAGGGTATAACATTGTCCGACTCAATTGAAAGCCCGACAAAAGAACAGTGAATGTAATTTTCGAAACGTTCCGTTCTATCAATGTGCAAGAGTTTTCCAGCCATATTTCCGCCGTTGCTCATATATCAACGAATAATATACGAGCCCACCAACACATATGCTTGATGGCGAACTATTCATATGTTATTAATATTAATATTTGTGGGCAAGACACCCAGAAACACTCCGAGGTAGGGAATCATCACTCAGTTCATACCAACATGCATTACACAGACTGAGACAGTGGAGCGGACTGCGATCGGATATTCAATATAAAATGTGAAGTTCTCATACGTAACTATTTAATCGATTTCAAGGGATATTGATGTGTTTTTTTCTTGGTGGTGAAGAATGATAATATTTATATCTTATCAAGTGCAGTTGCCAGTTAAATCTACCGAACACACCGTCTTCATGCCAGTTCATCTCATACCAATATCACATGGAAAGAGGTCGAGTTCAAAATATCTTCAAAATCCAAGCAAGCAAGACCAAGTGGGTTTTAGCATTTGTATCACTGCGTTCGCTCGGAAAGCTCGCTCACTGCCTGAACAGCCAGTATAAACTCGTAAGGTGAACGCTGCTTGGGAAACGTCTGTGGACGATTATGTGCTAAGTATGGCTATATCTGGCAATCTAAATCAAATCAGGCAAATCCTGATCTTCATTCTAGTGACTTGTCATGAAAATATAAAGATGTGATGGTTGTCGCAAAATTCCCTGATGAAGAAAATAATACAACGCCTTCACGCCTTTAATAATCTGAGGGCACAGAACACACAACTCAGAAGTATTTAAGAACGACACCGTCATTTGCCATCTGCCACGGTGTCCCACCAACCGCCAGACTACAACACCAAGAGATACAAATGCATATGTGTGACCATATCACACCTCTGAAACCGATCATATTACGCCCCTGTATCATCAACCCTGTTACTAGTACCAGTGCCCTACTAGTCAGGGTATGTATGCGGTGGAATGAAACAGCCGTCGTGAACGATATAAAAGGGATTTTACATCGCTTACGTTCATGCTCGATACCTTACGCATGGACGCAAGGTACATGCGCTCACGTCCATTGATCCATGTCTTGTGGCGTTTCTAAACTCAACTAGCAGAACAAATGTTGTCGATATTGAATTGTGCCCGTCGTCACCAACGTCAAACGAAAACCTTGCAGATGCACACTTGTTGCCTGTATTATCACCGACGCCCACTTGTTACGTGGACTATCAATGTTGAAGTCGTATTGAGGGTGTGAGACTGTACAACTATCTAGGAAAAAAAGCCGGTACACATGGACAGGGTAAAGCAATTTCTGGGAACAAAACCGGGCCACATGCGAGCAAGCGTGGTTTCTGCGAACGCATAGGCCGGAATAACAGCAGGCAGGTGCAGTACAAGGCATCAAATGTGCACCACTCTCTGGTTGTCTGATTCGCTGAAGTTTGGACATCGAGTGATGGATCATACACCATGCTGTAGCCCCGGGAAAAAGACGACGATGTTCAAACAATACATTTTCAAAACCCAACATTTTGACGTCCGCGGCGCGGCAACCCTTTCAGTGCCAGAGACTCCTGCCAGGGGCGGCTTCAGGAATTGTCATGGGGGCACTTGTCTGAAGGGGTGCCATTTCTTTGGAGGGGCGCCACCACAAAAGTACTTGGAGGCAAGGGGGGATACAGGGGTGGCACTGAAGGCATGTGCCGACATGGAAGTTGGCGCCCTTTCGGCCGAGAAAATGTTCCACTCTGGGAAAGCTCGAGCGCATCCCCATCGAATTTTCCAGCCAGAGGCGTCCCTCTCAGAAGGAAAGGTACCCTTTCGGTGTGCTTGAGTGCATCCACCTCGAATTATTCAGCCAGATGCGCTCCTTGGAAGGGAAAGACCCCATCCAATGTGTTTGAGTGAACCCCCCAATTTGTAATCTAGATGCGCACCTTGGAAGGAAAGGTGCCCCTCCGGGAAGACCCGAGTGCACCCTACACGCCAAATTGTTCAGCTAGAGGCGCCTCTCCAGAGACCAAGTTCCACTCATGGCAATTTCTGAACCCGCTCCTGTCTGCTGGGGTGTCCTTTCCTTCCGAGGGGAGCCTCTGACCGACAAATTCCAGTGGGGTCCATTCGAGCGCATTGAAGAGGCGTCTTTTTATCTCGGAGTGAACTTCTGACTACACAATTTTACGGAGTTCACTTGAGCCTTCCGTGATGAGCGCCTTTTCCCGGCCGGAGGAGCGACCACCTCTCATAGGAGTGAGGTACATGCCCCTAGTTCCCTCCCCCTGTATCTGCCCTTGACTCCTACGTCTACAAGCCAGCAGCCGGTCGCGTTCAGGCTATCACAGTTTTCTCTTTTTTCCGGAGAAGACAGACCTCTAGTCAACGAAGACGAACTGTGCGTTTCGGTTGGCTGGAATTCAAGAAGACAGCACCAAGTTCGACCTGCTGGTGGCAAGCCTTTCTGTGTCGATCACCACGCAGGTACGGATATTATCACGGCCAAGACGCCCAGTTTCGTGACCCTTATTGACGCCCTAAGGCGTAGGTTGGCGCAATCGCGGGCGGCCCTCCTGGAAGCCTTATTGCCCCGTCAGGAGCTCGGAGACCAGAAGCCGTTCCAACTGCTCCTGTGGATGCACTCAGAACTGGGTTCAAGCAGTAGATATACCCCACACGTCCGTGAGCTGTTGAAGACTATTTCTTTAACGTCTGTCGCAGGCTTGGGCAGCATTATCGCCGCCGTCAGAGGAAGCTCCTCTGGACCAACTGGCCACCGCAGCTGAAAGATTCTTGGAAGCCTCAGCTTCAGGCCTGGTATCAGCAATGGCGGCAGGATGCTCAGCAGCTCAGACTGTGCCAGTCGGCGCAGTGTCCCCGGACACCAGTACGCTGGCCACACTACATTGCATAGTCGCGACGTTACCAGTTACCAGTTACCAGTTACCAGTTACCAGTATATTCGAAAATGGTCCAACATGTTGCGGCTTTTCACATTTTCACGTCAGTTGTGTAAAACATTGTGATATAAAATAAACACGGCTAAAAGTGGTCTAAAATAAGCACGGCTATACGTGGCAGTTCATTAGCATTCTCAATGGCACACATACGTACATCAATCCATTGGACCAGCGCGCCCTTTCATTTCGTCGACGGTCGTCCATCCTACTATAGAAAAGCACACGACTGATCAGTATATAACAGTGCATCAGTACGTAGCTACATTTATATACCATCGCTTTCCTACGATTTCCTATAACTGAGGTAAAAACTCACTTGAAGAAATCACCGAAAATCACAGAAAATCACGCAAAAGACGCAATGAAATCACGTATCGTCTACGGATCGTAACGCGTCCCGAAGCGCTTTCCTAAAAGTCGGGTCACAGGGTTCAACGCCTATTGAATTGAGCAGCGCAACGCCACAATAGCATAGTCAGCAACGGCCGGCTTCCGTGCGAATTTGCGGTAGCGTCCACTGGTCAGCCTGTCGCGTGCCGTAGCCGTGTATTCTGTTGGCTCGCGGTCCGATGGTCCTACTGATGTACACCGGCTCGCCAGTTATAATTGCACGTTGTACAGCAGTCACAGTGTGGAAATCAGTTAGTTGCTGTGCAGTATACCACCCGAGTTGTCTAATTGCTTCGGAAACATGATCATACCGTCGCCGTCCGGTTACGACTCGAGCGCAGAAATTCACTATTTTCTGCTCTCTATGCACTTGGGTGATTCCACATGAACCGTAAACAGATAAACAGTATCGAACAACGGAAAGCACGAGCGCCTCGACGATAACCTTCAGGGCTGGAGCGGGTATCACGTGGCGGGCGTGACTGAGTGCAATCAGTATCCCAGTGCACTTCCGTGTGATGGTGTCTATGTGAGGCTGGTAGTTTAAATGTCTGTCAACCATTAGTCCTATATTTTTGACAACACGTGTTTCTGTTATTGCTGAACCATTAAAATTTAGCGTTACAGGCGGGAGATTGCGCAACATTGCTGGCGTACCAAGGACGATCATTTGAGTTTTATGTGCGTTAACCTTCAATCCGTTGTGGCAAAACCAGCGGAACACGGACTCCAGGGCTGCCTCCATGCGCGCTATGATGTGCGGTAAATCTCGCTTCCTTCCACTGACCTGGATCTGTGTGTCATCACAGTATTGGACAATCGTTACATCGCCATGGACACACAGACTCAGGTCATTGGCGTATAACGAGAACAATAGACATGACAAGGCGCCCCCCTGGAAAACACCCATGGAGATATTTCTCTTTTTGACACCACGGATGCTCCGCCGGGTCCGCTCTCACCCTGGCTCTGCGCCGCGCGAACCTGCACCTGTTGTGTGTGTCCCTCGAGGTAACTTCGGAACCAGTCTGTGTCAATGCCGTAAAGTGAGAGTTTTTGAAGTAACTTTGGGTGGGGCACAACATCAAAACACTTTGACAGGTCGAGCAATACTAATATGGAAATTTCTCCATCGTCCATTGCCCGAAGTGCAGTGTCAGTGATGACGTGAAGGGCAGTTTCCGTCGAAAATCTTTTTCTGTAACCATGTTGAGCGTCCGAAAGCAGTTTGTGTTCCTCGAGGTACTGGGTAAGTTGTTTTTGTATGATACATTCTATCAATTTAGTAATAGCCGGAAGGATTGAAATAGGTCTGGTATCAGATGGATCCGCAGGTACCTTTCCTTTCGGGACAGGGGTGACTAGTGCGTGTTTCCATTCCGTAGGTACAGTACCGGAGATTACACTTGAGTTGATCACGTCTAATAGTGGAAAACCTATGCCATAGAAAAACTTTTGCAGCAAATCGATGCTAATTCCGTCTACGCCGGTAGACTTTGATGGCCGCATAGTAGCTAATGTGATACAAAGAGTGTCAAAATCTATTGGCTGCACCTTGAAGCTACAGGTCATGACGCGGGGCAGTAGTGTGGGCACTGACGCTGACGGGGGTGGGACGCTAGATGCCGTGATCTGACCTATCGTAGCGTAGTAGTCATTCAGTGCGTCAGGTGTGATATTTGGGACTGTGCACTGCTGCCGCTTACGACCTATGACCGGCTGCAGCGCACGCCAGAGGCCGCCGCGCCCTCGCTGGCCGATCTCCCTCGTATACAGCGCAATGCAATCGCGGCGGATGGCCGAGCGACAGAGCCGGTTAATACGCTGGTATTCGGCGCGATCATTGTCAGCGAGTGCGGTGCGGCGACTCTGTAGTAAGCGCTGCGTATCAACAGTCACGGGTGGGGCCCTGACCTGTCGAACATGAACTCGCCTAAGTGGGGCAACGAGGTTCAAATGATGAATGAAAATATGTCTAAAAGCGCGCCACTTGCCACTGGTTTCGTGAGAGAGATATACTTGAGTCCACTCGGTCGAATACAACCGATGGTTAAAAGTGGTTGCGTCTATCCTATTGACTGCACGCTTGTAAACACATTGCTGTGTGTTAACCTCGCGAGTAGAGTACGCCAGAATGATACGTGTGAAATCATGGGGCCCCCCTTAATGGCACCGCGTGACACCAGCTCGTCGCACAAGGTCAGGTCGGTTTGTTGCAATTACATCAATCAGACTGGAGGCAGGTCGGTACGTGGCATTAGTGCGATTCGCTATATGAAAACCATACATTTCCAGTAATTTATGAAGGCTATGTTCGTTGGTCAGAGGAGTTTTAATCAAACAGCGGTTAAAATCGCCACAAATCACCACTGTCGCTCGCCGGTAATTAGCCAACATGAACTGTACTTGACCCTCTAAATCTTCAAAATCTGCAGACAACTGACGGATGCTAGAATTTGGGACTCGATAAGCTGAGCCTACGATGAATGAGTTATTCTTATCGACATGCACCAGTACCCACACTATCTCCAAATTCGAATTGGCAACACCAGTGTTAGACTTTGGCAGCAACTCACACCGAAATCGATCACGAACAAGAACAGCAACACCTCCTCTTCCCTTCGGCAGGTTGAGTTCAGCCGGCCGGTCACTTCGGTACAGGTTGTACCCGCTCACCGTCAGCAGCCGATCAGGAACGTTCGGCGCGAGCCAGGTCTCGCAGAGCGCCAGAATGTCGAATCCGTACGCTCCGTGGATGTCGCTGCGAATATCGGGCATCTTCGGCTTCAGTGATTGGCTGCCGTGACTGGCGACAACATGCGGCATTATTTTAAAAAAATGGAGACAAAATCGTGCCTTGGGATCTTAGTGAGAGACAGTGTCGACGTTTTTTTCACCTCTGGGTATAGCATCGTCGCCAACAGGGCTGGAAACCTCTCACGAAGGGAGTGGGTCCAGGTCCTTATTTTCACCACATTTTCAGATTAAATCCAACTCCCCTCCATTCTTGAAAACAAAAATGCATAGGAAACCATTTGGAACTATTGGGATTTTCCTAGTGGTTTTAATGGTCCCTAATGGTCTGAATGCTTCCCGATGGAATTGGTTCCAATTTCCCAATAGTATTCTGGCCAGACCAATCGGAGTTTCCATTCGGAACCTGGTGGTTGAACGTCGTTTTCCTTGTGGCATAATATCCCAAATGGTATTAACGGCCGTCTTACTAGACATGTATAGATTGCCGTGAATAATTACGATGCATTTTCAAATGCATGGGGTCTACGCGCTAGCGGATCTAAAGGGTAGGGACACGGAGGCCATGCCCTCTCCCCACTCTCCAAGCGTCGTGAAGGGGAGCAAACTATCTCACCGCCCCCAAAACGGGACTGTAAAATGAACTCAGAATATCGATTTAATGACACACACATGGGCATATTTTAAGAAGTTTTCCTTAGGGGTAAGATGGCCACAAAATACTCATCAAAATGAAGAACTTAATCGGGATCGGCAAATTGGCTCCTAAAAATGTATGCATTTACACTTCACCATGCGGTCTACGACATGTCAATCGGGACCCGGAAATTAACTCTGGAATCGCAAAAATAACTCCAAATGCGTCACAAATTGAGTATGGCTATCTAAAAAAAACGTGCCTTTGCCACGAAAGAAACGCACCGGGGCCTCAAAAAAATCACGACGGGAACCGGAAACGCAACTCGCACTCCGAAAAAAGAGGCCACAAGAACTTCTGCCTCCCGACAACACGCATTGGGGCCCCGAAGACTCGCGCTTGACCCCGAAGCAAAATCGCACAGGAGCTCCCAAAAATAGTGGTGGGACCGCAAAATTTCCGTCGGGATGCTTAAAATTTATGCTGGGGATACAAATAAACAGTGGGGCCGAAAACTCGTGACAGGACCATATAAAAAGAAACCAGAGGCTGATAAAAATCCAGCGGGGACCCCGAATCTTGGCCTGAAAAACCGACCTGGAATCCCATGAATCGTGCACAGCGCCGAAAAAAACGTCCCGACTCCCTGACAAAAATAAAATCAGGCCCGGCCCCAAAAATCGCAGTACGTCCCAATGATGTACCATGTGCTCCAGTATCGATACCTGGTGGATACGAACACACCCGGGATCTCCAGCCATGGTCGTCGAAGCGGGTAGGGTGAAAAGGCGAGTCGTAGGGGAAGGGGCGAAGGCAAAACCCCTTTATAACAGACACTTCTGGGAGGTCCCAGTGTACCAGTCTCCCTAGCATTTTTTGTCCTCCCGTGGTGCTCCTCGGAAGGAAAATGTGCCCCTCCAGGTACATTCACAGCGGCGCCCATCTAAACAAGCTTCCCCTCATGACAATTCCTGGATGCACACCTGGTAAAACCTGATACTGTTGGTAAAGTACCATGCCCACATCAAATTCGAAACTCTGTCGGGCCAACGGCGTTACGACGTCAATCATGGTCCAACTCCTCTCAGCCACATTAGGCTATAAATGTGGTCGAGATGGTTTGCAGAACCCTCTAAACCACATTGGGTTGTCGTAACCTAACTTGACATAACTTAGCCTAACTTCCTTTTTATGAAATTTTTTCAGTTTCGTTTTTATCCTCGAACATTTCAAGCTAAATATCCAACCTAACTGACTCATCTCAACATCTTTTGTTGCCTTTTGGAGGTAAAATTAACTTGTGAACAATTTAAACTGCAATAATTCCATAGTATATGTTGGTAAATTTGTCCGCACAAAAATTCACGAAATTCTCACTTGTCCACAATCTATTCTCACTTGGCCACAATCTTCCGAAGGCCACACCGGAGCACACAGTCCAAAATGTATGCTTGACACACGTCAGCACGGTGCCAGCTCCAACCGCATTCTCCCGTGCCACACCCAAAGCTGCTCCCTCAACCCCTCCGGCAAATGATACGTCATGTCACGCATGCGCAACCGACCGCAGCGAAAGGCAGCTATTTACAAAGTTCACCACTAGGTGGCAGCACGTATCGGCCGGCAGGTAAGACATAGCCAGATATAGCCGCGCGCACATATTTCTCAACATCCTCCCCCCTTGGTGAATAGCGACCGTATGACACGAAGCAATTCACCAACACAAATATACAATCAATGAGCAAGCTTACACACACGCAAACAATGAAAACACTAAAAATTGACAACATATCACACATCGCAGTGCCAGTGCTCGCGCGATCACAATCACGACATAAATGAATGTCTTAACCCACCGGGTTCCCAATCTCGTGACGAGGCGGAAGGACGAGATCGGCCTAGGACGGCGCAGGATCGAGGACTTCCAGATCATGAAGCCGCTGCACTGCCCTAGTCCTCAATCCTTTGCTGCTGCGCACCTCAGCCGACCTGGCGATACCATCCCTCCCCGGGAACAGCTTGGTAACAACGCCCAGGTCCCACCTCACACGTGGTTGCTTCTCATCCTGAAGAAGCACCATAGAACCTACAACCAACTTACCCTGTGGCCTGAATTTGCGCACTGCCAGTGGCAAATTTCGGACGTACTCGCTGCTCCACACGGACCAGAACTTACGGAGCCGTTTCTCCCTAACTTGAGACCTGGCCCGTAGCTCACCTGCCGACACCTCTGCCGGATCGTCCGCCTCTCTTGCCTGAAACCCTACACTATGTCCTGTCAGGAAGTGGTTAGGCGTGAGAGGAGTCGGGAGAGTCACCGACGAAAGTGAGCGGGCGCGAGTTCACACACGCCTTGATCTCTGTCAGAACAGTTTCAAGTTCACTTTTGGTCAGATACCGCTGACCCCACGATTTTTTTTAGTGCCGCTTTCACACAGCGCACCATCTGCTCGTACTGACCGCCCCACCAGGGTGCGAGCGGAGCCGATAATTTAAAGCGGGGAGCCAGTCGTCCGAAATACTTCTGCAACAGAGATTCAGCAGCCTGAAATGAGCGGGCATTGTCGCAGTATACGGTAGAGGGGACGCCCCTCCTCGCTGAGAATCTGCGGAAGGCAACAAGAAATCGTCAAGTGACATTGATTCGGTCAATTCGAGATGTATAGCACGAACTTGAGAACACACGAACAGGGCAATGTATAACTTCCTGTTGGGGAAGTCGACCGTGAAGACGGGGCCTGCGAAGTCACAACCACAGACCATAAACGCCCGCCCCTGAGACACCCTATCGTGGGGTAGGGGGGCTGCCGGTTCACAGCAGGCCTGAGAATCCTGCCTGCGGCAAGCCACACATCCCCTCGTGGTACGCCGCGCGATCGAGCGCAATCCAACAATCCACAAAGATGAGCGCAGCGCTGTGATGAGAGTTGAAACACCCGCATGCTTCATCAAGAGATGCTGTTCTCTCACTAGTAGAACAGCTAGGTGACCCTTCGGTATGATAACCGGATGTTTCTCCTCATAGGAAAATTCTGAAAATTGCAAACGCCCACGCACACGCAGCAGACCATCGTCGCCGAGGAACGGTGTCAGCCTGAGAATCGGGGAGTTAGCAGGAATCTGGTTACCCTGCTTCAGCATTTTTATCTCATCAGAATATTTATCCGCCTGCAGTGAGCGGAACAGCTGCACACGAGCAGCCGAGAGCTCCTCAGTAGAAAGCTCGCCCACGCAACGCTGCGAACGACACCGCGCGTTATTTACAAATCGAAGCATCCAACCGACCACACGGGTTGCTTTGGAGAGCATGCCATATCTCTCCACCTGCAGGAAACCACGGTCATCATCAGCTTCAACAACAGCTGTAGTAAGAACTCCAACAGCCTCGACGCAGACCTCCTCCGGCATTGAGCTGGGCACCGGCGCCTCCTCCTGCACTGGAGCATTAGGCTGCGACAGCCATGCTGGCCCATTGAACCACATAGATGACGCCACCAGCTCGTCTGCCAGAAGACCACGCGTTAAAAGGTCTGACGGATTTTCAGCTGACCTGGAATGAGACCAGTTTTTGACAGAGGTCAGATTCTGGATCTCAGAGACCCGATTTGAAACAAACTGTTTCCAGCGCTGAAGTGGGCCACGCAGCCAACCAAGCGCGATCATTGAGTCACTCCAGCACGTGTATGGAGTATCAGCAGGCAACCGCAGCGCATCACGAATGAACTTCGCCAGTCTAGCTCCTGTCAAACAGGCCATTAGTCTAGACGAGGTAGGGTATGTCGCGGTCTAAGCGACGCCACCCGTCCCTTCGCCATCACAAATGACACACTGTTCGAACCATCGGATTCTCTGAAACGAATATACGCACATGCTCCGTACGCCTTGGGGGAGGCGTCGCCAAACACATGTAGCTCCAGCTCTGGAGAGGACGACCAATCAGTGGCGGACAGAGCTGCGTAGCACCGCGGAATGCTCACTTTCTGTAGCTCCTCACAGCCCCGCAGCCATCTGTGGAACATGTCGGCGTGATCGTCAGACAACACCTCGTCCCATCCTAGCTTCATCTCCCATAGTTCCTGGAAAAGACACTTAGCCAGCACCGTGTAGGGGGTCAAAAACCCTAGGGGGTCAAAGATCCTGGCAAGCATGCTGACAACAACACGCTTTGTTGGCACGATGCCAGTGGGTAGCCGATTCCCTGTGAAAGATAAGGCGTCATCATCGCGGCACCAGGTCACTCCCAGGACCTTCACACTATCACCATGCACATACTGTTGATCCTGCTGAAGTTTTCCCAACAGGACAGATGAGTTGCTGGAGCATTTCGCCAGCTCCATCCCAGCAGCTCCCATGATCGAACGCGCCTTCTGAAACATAGAAACCGCTCCCTCCTCAGTGTCACACCCAGTGAGCCAATCATCTGCGTACAGACACTCCCTCAGCTCTGTCACTACACGACTGCCAGGGTACTGAGCCAGATGGTACCTGATTGTGGCATTCATCAGGAAGGGGCTGCAGGCCACGCCCATGCTCACTCGCTGAAAGCGCATGATCCTCATCTGCTCGCCCTGTCTCCACAAGAAGCGGTGTGTGTTCTGCTCAGTTTTCGCCAAACGGATCTGGTGAAACGCTTTCACAATGTCAGCTGACAGGCCAAACCGCCAGCGCCTGAAACGGAGCAGAACCTCCTGCAAGTTAGACATCAATGCAGGCCCAACCTCCACCACATCATTCAGTGATACACCATTGGGCCCCCGCGCGCTAGCATCAAACACTGGTCTCACTTTAGTAGTGGTGCTGCTCATTTTCACCACTGGCCTGTGGGGCATGTAATACGTTACATCTGATGACGTCACTTCGTCAGGGGAGACTTCACATATGACGTCATCAGCCTCCATCTGCTTCAGAGCTGCATCATAAACAGCATGAAGCTGGGGGTTGGATTTCAGCTTTCTTTCCAGACTTACCAACCGCTTTTCAGCGGAAACACGATTATCCATGAGCTGAAACTTGTTGCGCTTCCACGGTACCTGAACCAAATACCTACATTAGTCATATTTGATGGTTCTGTTGAACTCGGCCAGTACAGTATCAGACGTATCAGGTAGGTCAGGCGCAGAAAAATCATTCGGACCCCACACGTGTCTGACACTGGCTGGCATCATATCAGTCATCGTCAGCAGCTGACATCCCTGACCGCCGACACCTGTGCCACCAGGGGGCCCCTCCACTCCACCCACCGAGCCCAAGAGAACCCACCCAAACACGGTCTCAAAGGCGACAAGACCCTCTGAACTCCGCATCAAACCTGACTTCACCAGGGACCAATATTGGTCCTGTCCAATGATGAGGTCGATATGCAGCACGCTGCCACCAGAGGAATCAGACGGACAGTCCGCAGCCAAGGCGAGGTCTTTGAAGGGATCCAGCAGCTGGGCAGGGACACACGGACGGATCAGCGGAGCGCAGATCACTGGCACTTTCACAGCTGTGATCTTCACAGCTGTCGGCAGACAAGCATTGGTAGAGGTTACCATGACGTCATAAACGTCACATACACTTGTGGCTTTGCCACCACCAAAAGAGGCACATGTCATTTCAACGGATCCTTTGAATTCCCCCTTGACTTGCTTCACGAGCCTCTCAGACATGAAAGTTTTATCACTACCACTGTCAAAAATCATGATAGCCTTCACTGGGCCATTTTTGCCCTGCACCAGAACAGTAGCAAGTGGCAGCAATGTCACATTACCAGTATTGCAAGAGAGTGATAATCCAGACTTTCCCCCCTCTGCTCCCCCCACTGCCCCACTTCGGGGCATACCTGGCGCTGGCACACTGGGAGCAGGCATATTGGGCGGTGGTTTAGAAGGCACAACAGCATATCCCCCTTTCACGGATCCATCTGAAACAATCTCACTCCCTTTTCCACCATCAAACAAAGCAAACGGTGATGCCTGCCTTTGCACAGGTCACATCTCATAGCACAGTTTTTTGCCATGTGATCGCTCTGAAAACAGCAAAAGCACAGCCTCCTGGCTTTGACAGCACCAAACCTATCTACACATGCGAGTTTCAGAAGTTCAGGGCACTTAGCTATGTAGTGGTGCTGTCGGCAGAAGGCACACTCAGGCGTGGCTGCATGCAGCGCAGCAGCGGATTTTCGCCGAGGCCACTCCTTTCTTGCTGCACCAGGTTGGCGTTCAGAAGAAGCTGCTGCACGCCCGGTTGAAGACACAGGTTTGCCTCCAGATGCCGTCAGATCGCTGTACACACCAGAGCGCTCCTGACGGCTGATCTCCTTCTGAAGGAAGTCTACAAGGAAGTCAAGGTTGCTCTCTTGTCCCACACTGCCCCTCGCCCACTCGAGACGCACTTCAGCTGGCAGCCGGGACAGAACCAGTGGGGTGAGAATTATGCCGTACTGCTCACCCTTGATGCCCAGAGACTCCAAGCTTCTAATGTGGACAAGTAGCTCATCCACAAGACGCTGAAGGGCACCAACCTCCCATGGAGATCCTGGAGGGACTTGAAGTTCTAGCAGCTTCTGCACGTGAGCAAACACGACGAGCTCGTTGCGTCCGAAACGGTCTTTCGGCAGGATGCACGTAGTCTGGTAATTCTGCGCTGATAAGGGAAGACCCTCAACACACTTCTTCGCCTCCTCTCGCAGAAGGGACCTGATATAATTGAGTTTGTTTATCTCAGGAAGATCACTCACGTCTACCACAGCTGAAAAAGCTTCCCAAAAGTTCGTCCACTGCATTACATCACCATCAAAACGCGGAAGCTCGAGTTGTGGGAGACGCACCGCTGCAGAAGGCTGCGATGACCCCACGCTGCTCAGCTGGCCACTAGCGGCTGGCTTATGCTTTGCAAGGAACTTCTCCGCACGAAGAAGGACCTTCTTGACTCCTTTCCTGAAGCTCCAGGCTATGTCTACGTCACTCTGAAGCTCCTCTTCGTCCAATTCCACCTCTAGGGCAGCTTGAGCTTCATCAAGTGGAGAGAGTCGGGCTTCACAGTCCCTCTTGGCTTCCATTACCTCGAGCGAGTCCACTTCACCCGACGGAGACTCGTTCAGGAGTTCGGTAATCGCGTTACCGCTGCGTGAAGCCCATATTCTTGCCGCAGTGCGTCGCTTCTTCAGCCTTGCTGGGTCCATCTTCACATCCATGCAATGGCAGAACAACGCAACGCAAATCACCAAAACTGAAGATCTAAATGTCCATGGTTTCGGCACCAATGTTGGTAAATTTGTCCGCACAAAAATTCACGAAATTCTCACTTGTCCACAATCTATTCTCACTTGGCCACAATCTTCCGGAGGCCACACCGGAGCACACAGAGTCCAAAATCTATGCTTGACACACGTCAGCACGGTGCCAGCTCCAACCGCATTCTCCCGTGCCACACCCAAAGCTGCTCCCTCAACCCCTCCGGCAAATGATACGTCATGTCACGCATGCGCAACCGACCGCAGCGGAAGGCAGCTATTTACAAAGTTCACCACTAGGTGGCAGCACGTATCGGCCGGCAGGTAAGATATAGCCAGATGTAGCCGCACGCACATATTTCTCAACAGTATATTCAAATTGCCATGACTGTAAGACAAAACTCTCCTTGGAAAACTTTAGTAACCTTTGATCTGATCCAGGATCACAAAAGTCCAAACCCAAATAATTTAGCATATACCTAAAATAAATTGTAATAGTTGCTGAGAGAAGATTGGTCATGTCAGCAAGCAAGAAATTTAGTTTTAAAAATTGTACCCTTGGATCTAGCACAAAATATAGAAAAGTAAAAACCTAATAGGTGCATATGTGTCACATGCTGAATTGTGCTGCAGAAGTCATATGCAGCTTCATGAAGTATTTTGTACGAGTAAGGTATGTTTTTTATATGGTAGACATTGACATCACACAGGATTACACAAATAGAAACCTTACACAATTATGACATGTTCAATCATTTTGTGGAGGTTTCATAATGATCAGATAGGTATGTATAGCTTCTAAGATTAGTCATGTCTGCATGCCAAAAAAGAGCTTTAGTAAATAATTTTACCTTTATGACAGGCCAGTCACCCAAATTTAGACTACATGCACCTAGCACACTTGGTAAACCATGCACATTTCACAAATGCCTCATTCCTTGATTAGACATAGTGGTCCATCTTGTCTGTTTACCTTCCTCCTCATTACACATAGGTACAGAGCATGAACATTTATACACAGGTGAGAGTATGTACATTTCTAGTACCTTTTCTAGATAGGCTTAACCCAGATCGGCCCCTGTGGCTCTTATTAAGCGTTAACACTTTATGACTTTATGACTTTATGAGCAGGCTTGGGGACATATCAGAACGTATAATACACAAAACCTATAATGCTTCAGAACCAATAATACTCGAAACACCTAATGCTTCAGAGCCTCTAAATCGTCGTCTTGGGGGAATGTTCAATACCTATAACACTCAAAACCTATAATGCCTCAAACCACATAATGCTTGAAACATATAGTTGTTCAGAACATATAATACCCAAATCCTATAATGCCTCAAAGACTCTAATACTACGTCCTGTGGGAACATTCAAAACATATAATGCTCAAAACCTATAATGCTTCGAAACCTATAATGCTCAATTCCTATAATGCTTCGTTTCAACTAATATTCAGAAAGCATAACTCTGGAAACAGCTAATGCTTCAAAACCGCTAAAGCTCAAAGCCTATAATGCCCAGAATCTATAATGCTCGGAGCCTATAATGCTCCAAACCTATAATGTCAGCTGACGACCGCATGCCATAATCGGCCGTACGGTTCACTCCACGCCTCCACCGTAGTCTACCAATGGGAGACACCGCGCGAAAGCTTCCAGGTGCATCCGCCAGAGCGGCGACACATGTGAGTGTAGGACATGAATTTCTCGCCGCATTGGCTGCGTTCATGCATTTGGCTTGTGAAGAGCAGGATATTGGAGTGAATGCTCCCTGATTTAAATTACTTGTCGGTGATTTCTAAGATGAGTCACGGGTTTTACGAATAGGCAATTTCAGTGTCTAAGTACCCCAGGGTCTGATCCAGCTTTAATAGGTGCTGTGGGCGATTATTCCGCCTTGACCGCTGCCGGGCTGAAGTAGAGGAGACCTGGCGCTCGTGTTCCCTTGCATGGAATAGGTATGTGTACGCTGAAGACCAATGGCGTACCTAGAATTTGTGTCGGGGTGGGATTTTGATGATGCCCAGGTTTGTCCGGTAATGCTCATCATGCTACGTTTCAGTGGCATAATTAGGCAGTGGCGCGGCCAGAAGTTTCTGAATGAGGGGGAGGTGACGAAAAAAATGTCATGAAACAGAGACCTTTTCCTAAAAAATTACTAAATACATAAAACAACACCCCTGTTCAGGGGTGCTGTTTCATGTGCTCCGTGTCCCTGTGGAATGCCTATGCCAGCTGGAAAGAGGAATCTCAGCGAAAGCGGACCTCTAACAGCTGAGGAATAAACAGGGTGCCTGATGGTCAGAGAGGGCTGGGATGATCTTTCGATTTGAAAGTGCCCTTGACGGAAGAGCAAGACCCCTAAGTGCTAAAGTGAACTAGTGAGGTTCCGTCTCAGATCCGAAATGTCCCCGAGATGAGAGCACGGGTTGACCCAGGATGACGCTGGCATTCTCAAAGCACCTAACTGCCTAGAAAGATGCTTTTCATCTCAGTAGAGGAGCATATATAGCCAGTAATTTTCGGCATGTTACGAAGAACGGTGCTCGAATGGCCCAGAAGGGTGCCTACATTCTCAAGCCACACAGCTGTCCGGAATAGCAACTGTATTGGCGAGATAGGCGCCTGATCTCACGGACTACCTTTGTCTTCCAGCTACCTTATTATTTTATTGATTTTAGCTGGGTGGATACACTCAACCGATTGGGTTCAAGCTGATTCTACTGGAAGGACACTTGCCCACCCAGCTAATATGCTACCCGAGGTTCTACTTCTTTAGGCGATGGCAGAGATTATGTATTGGACCAATAGCGCGCCTATTGCCAAAGTCGCCATGTTGCCCAGGACATGGACTACATAACCTGGCAGGATGTACCGCTTAACATTGGATACTTATATTTTATTTTAAGAAGCATGGTATCTAAGGACAGTACCTAAATAGTTTTAGTGAGCTTACCAAATGGGTGCGACTCACTCCCCCCCCCTCCCCAACACACACACTGGCTCGCGCAAAGGGGAAACAGCGCCCCGTGCATTCCGCCGTCCCTGCTGTGCACAGCTAGCAGTGGAGAACTGCGATCTTTCTTGACATTCATTGATACGTCCAATATTATGGTGCACAACAGGTGACTGCTCACCACGTACTTCTGTTCGGGTGGAAACTATTTCCCCCTCCCCATTACTACCATAAATTAGCACATGTGAGTACTGACTGCATATTCGAATGGAAGCATGAAAGGCAGCCGGTAGTCTGGCGTGGGACCGCGTCTGTGTTTCAAATTCCATCAACCCACCTTTGTACCATCCGCGGTGCATACAAAATTCCGTCCACCCCAGCGACAGGCGGTCTGCTAATGTCGGCGGCCGCCGCCGCTAATCCCGGGATTCGTCATGAAAGCTCACCACTGGACCCTACGGACTTATGGCCACCCACGGAGGGGACCGAACACTCGCCACTACTGCACAAAAGGGTGCTACTTTGTGGTAACCGTGTCTATGTCTGCCCATATCGGTTAGTCTAGCGACAGTTTGATACAATAGATAGTAACATTTTCATACAATATCACCAATACTTGTCCATCAGACTCGGAAACCTAAAACATTGACCTTGCATATGAAGCCCTTGGACTTGGCCAATTTGTTTCAAAATCATGGATATCTTCTGTATTTTCAGACACGGTACATTGGAAGGTCTCGGAATGATCAAAGAGGCGAAACACATACTATTCGCGAACTGAGCATATCCTAAGAATGAATATGTCATTTTGCCTAATATATGAGAGCTGGTGCTAAAAAACATACTGTTTTTTTACTTTGCAAAAGAACAGACCCTGGTTTGGTGCACTTTCTATCTACCAGAGGTCCCACAAAGCTATGATTCCCCACGACTGGTGGGATGGAACGGGATGCTATATTATTGCTGGCCAGGTCCCCTGTGCTGCACAGGATGCTCTTACAAGGCAAGGAATCCTCTACAATTACTGGAATTTTATTCCCTTCGGGGATGCCCAAACAACTGCTGCGTGCCTCTAAATCTCATGGGGTGCCCCTACAACAGCTGAAGTACCCGCTCTGCACATTTCATGGATGACCTACAACGTCTGGGGTGTCCCTCTGTAGGCTCTTGCAGTGCCGCGGGTGACACTCTGCAGATTGAGGGCGCCCCAACGGCTCGGAGCCACTCTGCATAATGCTTGGTTGCCTATGCAATGGCTGGGGTGCTCCTTTTCAGACTGCATAGGTGTTCCTGCAACGCTTAGGGTGCCGCTACAGTGGCTGCGATGCCATATCTGCAGTCTGGCAGCATGGGCGACGGAACGTATGTGGCGCTGGGGTGCTGCGCCCTCCCTTGCGCGAGCAAAGGGGCTTACTCTCCTTAAATACCAGGCTTCTTAAAATAAGCAAATCTTCAAGGCTAAGCGCGGCATCGTGACACTTCACTTATGTAGGTATGACTAGAGCACATGTTCGTAATTTTTCTGGTCATTTCTCCCGAACTACTAATGCTTCAAATGTAATTATTGTTGGGGTACACAGCACGCTTTACTCGGCATCACTGCTAAAATTTATTTAAAGCGATCTTTCTTGCGGCATCGGAAGCTAAAGCTAAGGTGACTTCACTCGGATAACATTTCCCATTCGCGGATCAAGCGGAGGCTTTGTCGATATGCTAGCTGGAGACGAAAATTGTGCTAACTGAGAATTGAACATTGTGCTAACTGAGAAAATTGTGCTAACATCTGAGAAGTCCCTGTCTGAAAGCATACCCTGGGATCTTGAGGTTGCTTACATTAAGGGTACGTCCTTCCGGGGGTGCAGGCAGGAATTTCCTATGGGAGGCTCGACTAAATAAAGATGTTTCGAAAAAGGGAAAGCGTTCGGTGAAATGAAAATTTAGGGTTTGAAGTTGTGAAAATCTCACAATTATTGCTTGCTCTAGTGTATTTTTGTTTCCTAAGGGGGAGGGAGCTACCACTTTGGCTGTGCCTCTGCGTCCCCCAGAATGGCGTTCCCACAGGAACGGTCTCTTGCAGCCTCTTCTCTCCCTCCCTTTTCAGCCAAAGTGACCTCGCTGGCGAATCTTAGCCTCTTTGTAAGGTTTGAGCTCATCCGATTGATTTTTCTCAATTGGTTATGCTCCCCCAAGGAGATGGCGCCTGGTCCACCAGACGAATGCTTTTTACTTAATTTCCTTGGCATGTCCTTGCTTCTCCCAAGTAATTCATCATACGTTTTCTGCGAACATGCTTTAGGGTTGCAAAGCCTTGATCCTTGGAGTCATGATTTGAAAATAATTCCCTTCCTCGTGAATGATAACTTCGACAGGCGTCTTCTCAATCTGAGCCAGATAATTGCCTGGACGCCATGATCTGACAAAGGTGAGTCGAGTATGAGAGACGTGATGTCCTTTTTGCGTTATTCATCTGCACCAATGATCATTTTGGTCATGCTGGGCCAGCGGGCCCAACTTATGTGCATACCTGCAGGTATTAATTGCGGAACGTTTGGTATAAAATGTGTCATGTAATATAACGTTGCTCACCTGTGACAATTCTTCGGTAACTAGTTTGGCAGATTTCGCACTGGTCAGGTTTGGACGCAAACTATGCATGATTCCCTGTGAAATAAATATCACCATGTTTTTCGTTCAATTTAAAGTCCGTTGAGGGGTGGTATGATCCAATAGCGTTAGCGTGCTCCGGTGCAGATCAGATTAAGTCACGGAAGGTGAATATGTTATGTTGGTTTTGGGGTTCTAAACACATCATTTTGAGCCTTAGAGCGTAACGATGAAAGCTGAATTCGAATTCAGCACCCAAAGTAACCCTATGAATGAACGGTTTGGACCACTTTTGGTCAACTGACCATTTACTTTTACTGACCAGAGATCAACACAGGCGCATGGGGTCAACGTGGGTCAAGGCGAGTTCTAGGGCACTTGTGTGTGCTGTTTTCGGATTAAGAGCTCATGTTTATCGCACATAAATCCTAAACCCCATATTGACCCAGCGTCATTTGCTATCATGGGTGATCATGGGTGTAATCTTGGGGGGACTGGGGGGACATGGTACCCAATTTTTGAAAAGTGACCATTTGTCACCTTGAATTTCTTTTGTGTCCCCCAAGATTCAGGAATTAAAATGCCTATATATGGCCGCAGTACCATTGTACCTAATTATTTATATAGTGGCAATATCTATACAATAGAATCACCAAAAATACCAATTTGGAAACAATCCTCGGGTGTCATTTGTCTTTTTCGCCTAGGAATTAAATCAGCATCCAGTTTTCTACTGAGGAACTAAATCAAAGCACCTCCTTGGGATACCTTTTCCGTACAAAAAAAGGTCAAGGATCTACTGCAATCAATTCGCTTTCGGGGCATGATATCTTGGCCCAACCCCGGATTCGTAGCTGGGTGGAACACGATGGATAAAATGTAAGCTTTACTGACACGTGCATGGCTTGGATTGGACGTTGCATGCGGTGGCTCGACAGCAAACGCCAGACCCCCCCCTTGCCCGTGGCTGCTGCCATGGGTACAATCTCTGAGGGCTGTGGGGAGGACATGTCCCTCCAAGTTGTGCAAAGTGGTGATTTTCTCCCTCAACTTCTTTCGTGTCCCCCAAAGCCCCAGCTGTTAAAATACCCATGCATGATCGCCGCAAAATTATACTTAGTAATGTACGTGTATATAGTGAACATATACACAAGAGAACCACCATGGATGGTACCAGCCGATTTTGCTAATCAACTGGCTTCACAGACTATCTGTCGTCATAAAATCTCCGAATGGTAAATCGGCAAGCGTTAGAAATGTTTGATTACCGACCATTCTTCAAGAACATGAACCTTGCCCATCTTGTGTTTTCGCCCGGGTGAAGAATTGTGCTTTGCAAGGCAACAAATATGCATAATCGCAATGCCTTATGTGCTTAGGCTGCCTTCCCTTGCGCATACATCGATAATCGCAGGGGCATCGCCACCGGGGGGGGGGGGAATACAATGGGGAAGTCGCCCATGCCATGAAACTGGGGGGGGGGGGGGGCGCCGCCCCCTGAAATTTGAGGAGGCCCCTATCCGGAAATGCATAGGAAAAAAGGTGAGCAAGGAGGCCGACGAGACAGAAGATCATGCTGTGAAGGAGGCCCCAAGATTGGCAACGACGCCCGCGGAAATCTAATCAGGTCCCTATAAGATACGTAGGACAGATATTGGGGGAGGCCCCCAGGACGAAAAGGATTCCACGGAGACGGGCAAGAAGCCAACCAGGTTAGACAAGAAGGCTTCCGATGGGTGGCAGGATATTCTTAATTTGGAAAACGAGGCCTCCAAGATGGAAGAGGAGGCCCCTACAATAGAAAATGAGGAATTATAGGAGATACTTCTCCGGACGCAAGAGGGAGCCCCAAGATGGATAAGAAGGTCTCCGCAGGAATGAGAGAAGGCCACTGAGACCAGCCAGATGAGGCCCATATTTTGGAAGAGGAGGACCCTAGGAGAGAAGATTTGGGACTATCACACAAAAGCGTCCTGCTAAGAGGATAATGAGGCTCCAAGCACAGGCGATGAGGCCTCCGAGACGTGAGGGAGGCCCCTAATTTGAAAAAGGAGTCACCTATGAGAGGATAGGAGGCCCCAGAAATCAAGAGTGTCAACAATTGGCACGGAGGCCCCCAGGATTGCAAAGGATGATTGCAAAGGAGGCCCCCAGGATAGCAAAGGAGGCCCCATGATTGCAAAGGAGGCCCCCAGGATTGCAAAGGATGACCCAGGATTGCAACGGAGGCCCCCATGATTGCAAAGGAGGCCCCAATACGGTAAGGGAGACCCCGGAAAATGAGAGGAGGCCCTAAGACGGAAGAGAAAACCAGTGGATATGATATGGGGTTTCGGAGACGCCAAAGCAGGCCCCAAAATGGGCAAGGTTCCACCAAGATAGAAAAGGATAATCAAGAAACGTGGCAGGAAGCACCTAATTCGGAAGAGGACGACATATGATTGGAAATAAGACCCCATGATGAACAAAGAGGCCCATAAAACAGGAGAAAAGGACCATTAGATAAGAGGGATGGCTCCCAGGCGAGAAAGAAGGCTCCAAGACGGGTAAGAAGGTCCCCAGGAGATGACAAGGCAACTGAGATAGGAAAGGGTGCTTGTAATTTGGAAGATGGGGCACCTGGGAGAAAAGAGGAGTCCACCAGGAGATAAGAGGTCACCCTTAAATTCGGCAAAGATTTAATAAAAACAGAGCAGGAGGCCCCCAAGGCGTGAGAGGATGTCCCTAATTTTAAAAAGAAGGCCTCTAGAAGAGAAATGGAGGCCCCTGCCGGACGCGAGAGGAGTCCCTCAAGACGGAGTAGGCGGTCTCCAGGGCCGGATGAGACCCTGAGGACCAGAAGGAGTTACCAGGTAATGAGAGGAGGCCCTTAAGATGGGAGTTGGTAGCATGTATGGAAGAAGGTGAGGTTTCCAAAATTGAAGATCCCCTCAAGACGGGTAAGGCTTTGCCAGGACAAAGGAAGCCCACGAGGCGTGGCAGGATTCCCCTAACTTGGAAGAGAATGCCTCTGGAGCATGAGAGGAAGCCCCATGCCATGCTAAAGGGGCCCCAGGATGTAGAAGGAGGCCCTCCAATACGGGAGAGGAGGGCCATTGAATATAGAGGAGGATAGGACACAAGAGGAGACATCCAAAACCGGTAAAGAGGCTCCGGGAAATAAGACGGGACCCCTAAAACGCGAGAGGAGGCTTATAATTTGCAAGAAGAAGCCCCTAAGAAATGGTAGGAGTCGTGTCGGGTACTTGAAAATCACGATATGGGCCAAAAAGGATCCGGCCGTTGCCCCTGAAAATCACGCTGAGCCTGGGGCACCAAAAATTCACGCCCGGGCCATGAAAATCACGCTAGGGGCACAACAGGTCGTACCGTACCCCAACAGTCTCATTGAGACACAAAGGAAGCAACGAAAAACAATCTGGGGAAACGAAAAACAATCCGGACATGGATAATCACTCTGGGACCCCAACAATGGCGCCAAAAGCCTCCAAAACGTATTGGACCCCCAAAAAGTGTCCAGGCCGCTGAAACTAGCGCTAGGGATCCAAGCACATGACGTCGGGATACAAAAGATTACATTGGACTAAGAAAAAGTCGCGTCGCAGCCCTTCAAAATCGCACTGGGGGCCTAAAAAATCGCGCAGGGCACCCAAAAGTTGCAGCTTCCCCCACAAATCAATCATCAACCGGAATGTCACTCTGCGGCCTCAAAAATCGCGTCAAAGTCCCCCAAAAACCCGTTGGGCATCGAAAAAAAACGTGTCAGGGAACATAAAAAATCGTGCCTTGGCCCCCAAAACTCGCGCTGGGGTCACTAAAATTCGCGTCGGTCCACCAGAATTCGCGCAGGGGCTCGAAATAAATGCGGCGGGCCCCAGGAAACCCCCTCCGAGGCCCGAAAATTTGCAACAGGAACCGCCAAGATCGCGTTGGGGCCACAGCTAAGCACAACGCGCCCCGCAAACTGGAACCGGCCCCCCCCCCCCCCAAATATCGCGCTCGGGATCCACAATTCCCATCGAGTCCCAAAAATTTGGTCGGGGCATACAAAATTAAGGTCGGGGCTCAGAACAATTGGCGTCTAGGGCCCCACATAAGCACAGTGTGGCCCCAAAAATCGCATCGGTATCCGCGAAAAAAATCAAGCCGGAGCCCTCCAAAATATGGAAGGATTCAAAAAATAAATGTCCGGGTCAGGAAAATGGCTTTGGAGCACCGAACATATCATCAGATGACTTCACACATCACGTACGGCCCCGAAAATCATATCGGAGCTCGCAAAAAAATCAAGGTGAGATACAAAAACATGGCGCCAGGGGCTCGAAAAATCAGGCCGGGATTCGGACTTTAAAGAAAATTCAGAAGAAATCCACACAACAAATCGCGTTGAGCCCAGAAAACTGGCGTTGGGTCCCCAGAGCCAAGCGCCTGGGCGCGATAAGTCGCGCTGGAACCCAGAACAATCGCACCGAAGCACCAAAATCGCACTTGGGCCCCACAAATGTGCGTCAGAAGCCCCAAATAAACAACGGAACCCCTAACAGCACAACGGGGCCGAAAATGCAACTGTCCCTCCAGAGTCCCGCAAAAGGCGACAGAGCCTTAAAACATGCGTTGCAGCCCTAAATAAACATTGCGGGAGCTCTAAAGGAAATATTCGGAAGTTCCCATCGGAAGTTCCCAAGGCATACAGGTGCCATGCGACCGCACGAGGGCCTGAAAAAAAGGCTGGGGACGCAAAAAGCAGCATGGTCCCAAACGAACAAAACGACCGGGCACTAAATAAACCTATCGGGATCTTTGAAAACGCCCCGACACCGAAAAAAATATTCGGTGCACAAAAAAAATCATAAAACGAGCAGGGGCTTCGAAGATGTGTTTGACCCCTAACAAAAAGTGATTGGAGCCCTAAGACACATCCGTATACGAAGAAACACGAAACGGGTAAAAAAAAGAAGAACACTGAGGTAGGGCCTCGGATCGGTAGGCAATCTGGGAGCATATTTAATCAAAGATATAAGGTGCATCAAAGCTCAGCGGGTATCCGCATTTTTAACCACCATAATATGTTGGAAGAAGGGAACTAATGATCGAACTTAATTTATCGAATTTTCGCAGCGATTGTCCATACGAAGCATTCCATCACGTCAACAAGTCTATCATGTGGCAGCAATTAGCAAAACGTAGGAGGCCTAGCAGAAACCGTAGCATCGCACGAAGTGCGGCGAATGCGACGAATGCGCAAGATGGGTGTGCACGTGCACGAGCGTTGGCGTCGTAGCGACCGGGCGCTATGAACTGGAATGTCTGAAATTGGGAAATTTTACATTTTAAAGTGATTTGCGTAGGTATAATTTCAGCAATGTGAGGTGGCTTATCAATGGATACCAAAAGAAAACCTTAGGACAGGGTGAGGGAGTTAGGGTTGAAATCCGACGAATCAGAAACAATAGTGATAGATTAGGCCCCTCCACAGGACAATTCAGTTGGTCACTAATAATTTTATTTAAAAAGGTGCACTTTGACAAAATAGTGCTCGAAATCAGAGGACTTATTTAACGGTGTATGTCGACCCCCTCCAAATACGTTTGCCCCTCCTTGACGCAAATATAGGTACGCCACTGGTCCCCCAATCATTTTCAGAAGCATACGCCCATGGGGCAAAGCCGACATTGAGGGGGCAAATTCCCCTCATAAGCACACAGAACAACACCGATACCCCATATAAAATGGGAGGAATTATATTTTTGAATACATTTTCTTTCTACAAACTTGTCTTCTGTGATTACAGCCTGCATGATTAGAGCTTCCCAGCCTCAATACCTTCTCAACGACGTCATTTAAAAAACTGTACAGCACAGCGAAAACCAGAGGCGTTACGGCGTGGAATTTGAAGGTTTTTAGTTATTTATGCATTGCCATTGTTACATTGTTACATTGTCATTTATGCATTGTTGTTCAATGCTTGTTCTTGCCGTTAATTTATTCGCTGATGATTTATTATTTTAGATTGTGTGACAGGTGCCTTGCAGCCAGAACCAAATGTTATAAAATCAATAAATCCCTAAGATGGCGATCAGAAAACCGATTCAATCCACTTCTCGTTCTCACCTTCGCGAAATTGTCGCCCCAGGACTGATAAATGATCATTTAAGCTTGCCTATGACATCAAGCCGGTGGGATTTACAAAAATAAGTGATGAATCTGGCTATATTCAGTTAGACTTGGACGACATAAAAGTGGGTCGATCAATGGGAGATATCTTTAAGATATGCTCAGCACCACTCACGCTAGCTGCAATCTAGAAGCCAGCGGGAAGATTCTTCTGGTCGAGAAGCATAAGTGTAAAAAAGGTTCAGGTTCATCCCTTCTGTACTGGGGTAAACCTTCATTTTCGGCTCGTAGATAGTCTAGGGTAACCTCGGCGTTTGCGATATTTAAAAACCCCGGTTATAAATTCAATGGTTCGAATCCTTCATCTCCGAGCTCTGATCTGCACACCTTGACACGCACTTCCAAAGCCAGCACTTCTATATTGTGCATATTAGTCAACAGATAAATGCAACGAAGATCAGACATTAATGCGCAGCGTGATATAGCGTTAACAATGTAGCTTCATTTTTGATAGACAGGTGCAACAGTTTCTATCAGAGAACTACATCTCGACAGATGTAGTGACTCTCAGGCAGAGTCCGACGTGCCTCTGTGGGGCCAGGGCTGGCCAGGCGGCGGCGAGCCGCCTGAGGTGCGACCGCCAGCGCCGACCGTTCGTCCAAGATAGCCCTCCTGCCTCGCGGTACCGTCGCTAGATACTCGCAGACGACAAGTCACTGGTCACGTGATCAACCCGCACACGTCACATGACTGCCTGCATGGCCAGGACGTCGGCACAGGCTAGAACCCTGTGAACTATACACCAAGCGGGAGTGCTGTTCTCTCTGACATCAGACATATGTCAGCTCAGAGTCAGATATCAGAGCCGCCTCTGATGACATCCAAAGACTGGCCTCGCGTGGGAACGGGTGCTGAGACGGCACCTTCTGTGAGGCCCGTGCGGTATCGGGGTCGGACAGTGAGCTGTCAGCATTTCACCGGACGTTGTTCCACAACAATCGGGTGACTGGCAGAGGCTCGGTACTGCAGCGTCTGGTCTGGCGACACGGCGCCGGACACACTAGCGACACACGACGTTCAATTCGCCGCATGACAGCTGGCATAGACATCATAGACACGCCTGTCCATGGGGTTCCCACAATATAATCACTTGTCCTACATCGCCCACTGACGATCACATCACCCACTGGCAACGGCGGCGCGGCGCGCGCCGGGGAGGGGACTGAATAGCTGGGATTTAGATGCCCCAAAACCAACTTTGTTACAACACAGCGCAGATCCTAAAGATTTGGATTATCGCACACAAGGGGAATCCTAAATCCCACTAGACGAATCACGGCCATAACACAATCACACGATGTGTCATTACCTAAAGTCCTACGAGTTTCATTCGATGCACATCCTAAATTATTACAATTAAAGCCAATCCAAAGTTAAAGTTCCGCCGAAGATCGAAGATGAAGAAGTGCTCAATCACCATAGCGTTCGTTGTTCACTGAAGATTCTACCAACAGTGTGACAGGGAAGGCGAGGCACTGCCTGCCCACCTGTGTGTGCCTCTCGGGCACACTGGAGCATATGCCGCTCAGTTCTCGAGAGCGCCAGTCGGTTAGGCGCAGGTAGCCTGGTAGGGTGACATGGCAGCGCAGCTCGGATGGCGCCAGCTGTGAGCAGGTGTCGCCATGAAGCGCAGCTCCGTTGAGAGGGCCGGTAGTGCTGTAACAGCACCTGTCTCGATCGCGGTCATCTATCTGTGGCAGATCAGTGAATGGTGACGATTTGAACTGCTCTGACCCAGGTTAGTCAGGCACTATCACCTGTTGATCAGATGAAGTCAGCTTTTTCTTCACCGGGTGGAAATCAGGAATGGAAGGGGAGGGTATACCCCTTCACGATCGAGTTTGGGCAAAATCATCAATTTATTTGTTTTTTGCTGTTTTCGGGCAATTGAAGCATGGTCTTTCGAATGGCGTTGCTCTTTTTTGGCATTGAAGTATAATAATATCTCAAAAAGTAGTTTTTATCTACCTATGTTTTCCTTCTTCGGACACTGGTCTTATATTATTACCCATATCATCGATATTTATGGACGGATTTTCACACTTTAACCACGAATCGATAGATCTTTTAACGCTGAATAGCGTCGATTCTGTGCGGCGATTCATTTGTTAAATCGATTTTCATTGGTTGTTAGAGCGTGGCCTTGCGGCAGCCGGCCAATCAGAGAGCTCGTTTCATGGTTGTCAGCTGACGGCCGAGACGCTGGAATTGTTTACATCCTGTGGGCTTGTTTAGTGATATTCTGAGGGTGACGAAGTTTTGCGTGCTTGATATTGTTGCTATTTTGGCCAGAAATTGGCAGGTATCGGGGCAAAAAACGATGGAAGTTTCAAGGCAACCAGCATGTGGTGAAAAAAACCTAGGTTGGATCAACAGACAGGAGCAGAGGATGCTGGAGAAGGTATTGTGGGCGATTGTGGCGCACCAAAAGTTGACTTTGATACGTCTGCTTCTGGACGAAAAATCCAGAATGAAGTCATGACGAGCACATTTGGAGCAGAGAGGAAAATTACTGGGTTTCGTTTGATGGATGTGGACCTGCTCAATGATTTCATTGCAAATCTGTGCTGCCCAGAATGCCAGGAATGTAATCTCAAGTGTGTATCCGAGACTCAGCGAGGCTGCCAGTCTACACTGAGATACGAGTGCCAGTGTGGGTACTCACAAGCTCTAGGGACATCAAAAGAGGTACCAAAGGGAGGCTATGAGGTTAATAGCAGATTCACTCAAGGAATTTTGGCCATTGGGAAAAACAGGACTGCAGCAGAAACTCTGCTCACGCACTTGAACATGCCTCCCCCTGTAAGTGTGAAAGCATGGGAAAAGTATACAGACAGGATTCACTCAGCCTTGAAAAATGTGTCAAAGAAATCCATGGCAAAAGCAGGTGAGGAGTTGAAGAAAGATGGTTGTGATGTTGCTGTTTCGGTTGATGGCACATGGCAGAAAAGGGGGTTTTCCTAAAAAAATGGTGTTGTGACATGCGTCAGTGTTGCAAATGATCTGACCTGCAAAGTCCTTGATGTGGAACTGCTCACCTCCTACTGTCAGGCTTGTGCACTTGCCAAAACCAGAATGTCAGGTGAGGAGCTCAAGGAATGGATGGCAGGCCACAAGTCTGATTGTACATCCAATCATGATGGATCAGCTGGCTCCATGGAGCCGAAGGGAGCTCTAGCAATATTCAGACGCTCTGAAAAGACACATGGGCTGAGGTACACCTCTTTCCTGGGAGATGGTGACAGCAAATCATTCAAGACAGTGAGTGAAGCAGTCCCTCCTGTGTACGAAGAAAGGGAAATAGAAAAGCTTGAGTGCGTAGGGCACATTCAAAAGAGAATGACCAATCACCTAATGAAGAAGGTCTCTGAGTGCAAGAACAAACAATTCACAGCAGATGGTGGGAAGAAAGTGAAAGGTATTGGTGGACAAAAGAAGCTCAGTAAGTGTGCCATCGCCAGAGTGCAAGGTCACTATGGTGCTGCCATCAGAGACCACAAAGGTGACCTAAGCGGAATGAGGAAGGCTGTTTGGGCTATCTACTTCCACCGCAGAGGTGAGCATCAAATGTGTGGCACATGGTGCACAAAAGATGAGAAGGCAAACAAGAATGCACTGCCTTCATACATAATGGATGAGATCAAACCTGTGTTCAGGAGTCTGGCAGCCCCAGATCTCCTACAAAAGTGCCTGCATGGAGGGACTCAAAACACAAATGAGTCCCTCCACAACATCATCTGGACCAAGTGCCCCAAGGAGGTGTTTGTGGGCAGAAAGAGTCTAGAGATTGGTCTCAATGAGGCAGTGATCCAGTATAATGATGGAGAAACTGGAAAAGTAGAAGTGTTCAATGAACTGTACCTAGGTACTGGATACTACACATTCAGAGGAATGATCAGGCGGGACAGGAGTCGTGTGCTGTCGTCACTGGCAGCAAGTAGCAAGAAAACCAAGCAGAAGAGGAAGGACAAAAGCCTGCAGAAGAAGGCTGATGAAGCTGACTACAACCCAGGAGGCTTCTAACAAGTAAGAACTGACTTAGATTAGCAAATAAGATCACGCTAGAAGTGTAAATTTTCAACATTAATTTTAGAGAATCACTTTTTTGAACATCATGGCTTGATTATTTTCAACATTTTTCAAAAAGTTGTGGTCAGATTGGCTTGAAAATTTCCAGATGTGTTCTAAAATGATGTTGCTTGGTCCTAAACCTCTTAATTTAAGATTTTATTGATTTCTAAACTGACCAGCTAGGTATTAAGCTCAAAACTGTTGTGCGCACGAGCCTTTTTCTCGATTTCCAAGGAAATTAGACTGTCACATGACTATTTGGTATAAAGAGTAACTTTTTTTGAGGTTTGGGACCTAGCTTATGTGGTTGTAAACAGCTAGCAAAAATTTGAGTGTAAATGCCCCATTCCTTTTGCAGGTATGCTTCAAAAACTGGAGGGTGGCTTTCGGACACAGCGCACAGCGCCATCTGGATTTGTCATGGCCTAAGGCAGTTTTATAGAAAAAATGATTGTTCCATAGCAATTGCATTGGGGTCAAATATATTATTACAAAGTATAAAAGAGTTTGGTAAAAAAATGAAGAATTTGGGTCTGCTGGGTACAACCTCCCCTTAACTTGCTGTGAAGGTCGGGGACCAGGCTCGGTTCGCAGGGGCGGATTCCAGGTTACGTGATCATTTTAGCCACTATCCAAAATGAATACAACACTTCACAAGCTATATCTCTAAATACAGACTAGCCTTCATATAGGTGGCACTACCCACGTTGTCTCTGTTCGATATAGGTGTCGCTACTTGCGTCAAGTTATTCCGAAGTCCCGATAGGTGGCACCACATGTGACCTACCAATTTTTTTTGTTCTATCAGGCGGCGCCATTGGCGTCCGTAACTGTCACCATAGATGGCGCTATCCGCGCTCCGGAGTTTCTGTATAGGTGGCGTCACTGTAGGTTGGCACTGTTAACTAGACAAAAATGTACTCTCCAAACAAAACTCACTATATGACCTGGACAGTCAAGGTTCAGATAAAGATGCAAAGATTTGAGCAATGGGAACGATTTCTACCATACATTCTCCACAAACATTCGCGTGTCTCACTGGACACCGGGGATCAGCATGAATCGTTGCTCTGCCATTGGACTCTCTAAGTCTCGACAGCACTGAGAGGCTATCAAGCTTCAGTCAGAGCTCTCTCAGGAGCTCAAGCAAACGGCTTAACCCAAGCTAAGTGGTCTACTAGCCAAGTAACTTCTTAGTGCTCAGGTTACTTAACCATTATTGCACCGAATCCGTATAGGCTGTGACATACTAGTCCACCAACCTCTTAGCGCTCAAGTAAATCAAACCATTTTGCACCGTATCCAACATACATACACACAAACATACATGTTCCCAATAATTTTCTTTCATTTGGTTACAAGTGTCAACCAAATAAAATAATTATGCCCTTGCTTGGCAATGATTCCATTTTCCTCCAATAAAATACTTCAAATGATTAATCTCCGAAAGCTAACACAATTCTGTAATATTAAATTCCCTTAAAGGCGAATTATTCAAGTCCCAAAGTTATTTGTATATGACTGTCCGATTTAATTCTCATCTATTCCTATCATTAAATTATTTTTCTAAGTAGGTACCATCTATTTTTAGAGTGCATTGGAGTTCCGTATAATACTACAGTTGAATGTAAACTTCATTTCAACAATGTTTCATTACTCTAAGTTAACCTATTTTTCCATCTTAATTAATTAAGCAACTCACAAAATTAATTATTATAACTCACTGAAGAATGGTTTGATATTTTCCTCAAACCATGAGCTCATATCTCGAGCCGTATTTAAATAATACTGTTGGCTGTCGTTTCAACTGATTTAATCAAGTAATAATTTTCCCAAATTGTTCATATTTAATCAAGCTACCATTTTCCAAAATCATTCGTATTTTAATCAAGCAACCATTTTCCAAAATCATTCCCAAAAACATCAGGCTTCACTAATTCTATGTTTCAATTTCATATCAGAGTCCACACAATAATTTACTTTGATATCAGATCCACACAATAATTTACAAGTATCGCATACGAAGATCAGCAGACCTAAAACGATATTATAAAATTATACAACACTGTTCTAGTAGTGGCCAAAATTCATACAGGTGTTTTGGCAGGATTTCGGGAATGCCCGGACTCACTGTTTTACTGGCTTCAGATGTGAAGACGGCTGCAGTGGTGAATTTTCATTGAAGCCTCTGGCTTCCTCTGGTACAGCAGTCGGCTGGTGACAGCAGTTGCTCCTCTCTGACGATGGCTTCCTGTTTTGACTCAGGCATCTTGATTAGATTAAATCCTGAATTATTGGCAATTTCAGGCAGAGCTTCCATCTCAGGTCATGAACACATAGTTGCAAAAACCACATCCTGGGTCACGGATCACCAGTGTAGTGAAAATATGATACCTCGGCGTTGGGGATCATTTAAAATCCGAAGAGAATTAATTCAATGCGATAAGTTTTTCATCTCAGACGATGATCTCTCAGATCTTGACACCCACCTCCAAAGCCAGCACTTCTATATTGTGCATATTAGTCAACAGATAAATGAAACGAAGATCAGACATTAATGCGCAGCGTGATATAGCGTTAACAATGTAGCTTCATTTTTGATAGACAGGTGCAACAGTTTCTATCAGAGAACTACATCTCGACAGATGTAGTGACTCCCAGGCAGAGTCCGACGTACCTCTGTGGGGCCAGGGCTGGCCAGGCGGCGGCGAGCCGCCTGAGGTGCGACCGCCAGCGCCGACCGTTCGTCCAAGATAGCCCTCCTGCCTCGCGGTACCGTCGCTAGATACTCGCAGACGACAAGTCACTGGTCACGTGATCAACCCGCACACGTCACATGACTGCCTGCATGGCCCGGACGTCGGCACAGGCTAGAACCCTGTGAACTATACACCAAGCGGGAGTGCTGTTCTCTCTGACATCAGACATATGTCAGCTCAGAGTCAGATATCAGAGCCGCCTCTGATGACATCCAAAGACTGGCCTCGCGTGGGAACGGGTGCTGAGACGGCACCTTCTGTGAGGCCCGCGCGGTATCGGGGTCGGACAGTGAGCTGTCAGCATTTCACCGGACGTTGTTCCACAACAATCGGCTGACTGGCAGAGGCTCGGTACTGCAGCGTCTGGTCTGGCGACACGGCGCCGGACACACTAGCGACACACGACGTTCAATTCGCCGCATGACAGCTGGCATAGACATCATAGACACGCCTGTCCATGGGGTTCCCACAATATAATCACTTGTCCTACATCGCCCACTGACGATCACATCACCCACTGGCAACGGCGGCGCGGCGCGCGCCGGGGAGGGGACTGAATGGCTGGGATTTAGATGCCCCAAAACCAACTTTGTTACATAAGACATTGGTTTGTTTTGGCACTTAGGTATTTATCCATATATTACTTATTTACGCCCTGGTATGGCTCAGTTCTCACCGAAAAAAAAGAAGATTATTGCTATTTCGTATTGCGTAAATGATGCACCATGCCAAGAGCAAACAAGGCATCAATATGAAATCATGTTTCCCATTCTGAAACCATACTAAGAGCCTAAAAAAACAATAGGAGGCCCTAACACAGTGGAGGCCCCAATTCGGGGAGCAGGAGGCCCCCTTTCAACATCCCCCCCCCCCTGGAAGTTTTTCGTGGCGACGCCACTGGATATACGTATTTTGAACGTGATTCTGGATGTCCGTGGGTATCTTCAAGGCCATCCAGTAGCGTTTTAGGCAACCTTAAACACAACTCCAACTTGACGTACTCAAGTTGTAGTTGTGTTCGTATTCGTATTTACAGACGTGTTAGCCAGAGACGTATTCGTATTCTCGTTTGGCGACAGTTTTATGTTTGTTCGCAAAAATTACCACAAATGTTTCTGCCTGTACTGAACACGCTAGAAGTAACTACATAGGTCTCACATGACCACTTTAACGGTCAATGTCTAATTCTATGCAAACCGGTTCCTTCGGTCGCCTCGCATTTTTTCGTTTTGGCCCAAACCTATCCAAATCTGGAATTAAGCGATAGCTCGTGGTGAATCATCGAGTAACATTTCAAACCAGGACATGTCAAGGTCATGCCTCAAGGCACAGTCAGCTTTAGTTATTCGATGACCTCGCGTTGGTTTGCCATCGCTTCGATTTCCATGAAAAGGCGCCATTCAATGTGCGGAATTAAAAATTGTGCAATCGAATTAATCTTCAATGTTAAAAGTCGACCTGATTTCTTCGGTCGGCGCGAAACCTTGCCCAAATATTGTATCAAGAGATAGCCTGTGGTGAAACCTCGAATAACATTTCAAACCGGAACATGTGAAGGTCAAACCTCAAGGTCAAAAGTTGGATTAAGTTACTTGATGTCCTTGCATTTCGTCGTTATGGCTTTAATTTGCCAAAAAAAAGTGTGCAACTCGACTTGGCTTGTCATGCGGTATCAGCAAGTTCAGCATTATAAATAATTTCGACGGTCAATGGTCACGCTGATTTCTTCCGTCGCCTCGCACTTTTTCGTTTTCGCCCAAGCCTACCCAGACCCATTATCAAGCGATAGCCCGTGGTGAAGTCCTCACGTTTCGTCGCTATGGCATCAATTTTCATCAGGTGGGTTTCATTCCACGTGGCTTGTTGTGCGGACTCAGAAAGCTACGAAATCGAACTAATTTCAAAGATCCAAGGTGAAGCCCAGTTCTTCTGTCGCCCCACATTTTTTTTTTCTGCGCCGAACTCTATCTAAATCTGATATCCAGGAATAGCTCGTGGTGAGTCTGGAGTAACATTTGAAACCGGCAATGTCAATGATAATCTTCAAGGTTAAAAGTTAGTTTATATTTTTTTAATTCCTCGCGATTCCTCGCTACGACTCAAATTCTCTATAAAGTTGGTGTCGTTCGACGTGGTTTGCCGTATTGCATAAGAAAGTTGAGAAATCGAAATAGTTTTGAAGGTCTAGAATGTCCGGTATTTGTACAATGCCTAAGTATGATATTGCAATAGGAGGAGCATGTCTCTTTGTTGTTTGTTGTTTGTGATGAGTGGCTATTGTGGCTATTTGCAGCTATTGTGACAAGGATTTTCCTAAGTTGAGGCCCGACGAATAAAAATGTAATGAAGAAGGCGAGCCATCGACGCATCTCGTGCGCCGAAAATTCATGGCTTGCATGGTGACTTTCTCAAAATTTCGCATTTGATCTAGTGTATGTTTGGTTGTAGGAGGGGGGGACATCTTGGCTGCGTCACTGACTGTGATAACAGACACGCATATCCTATTTGACTAATAGCAAGTGGTGTTGTTTTATATATTTTTGTAGGGGCAAGTGCCTCCTCAATGTTAGGTTAGCCTTGCCCCCACCCCACAATAATTTAACTTTGAATATGGAACTGCATGGAGTGTGCCCCCTCCCAATCTATTTGGGTCTGCCCATTACATTCATGTATTTTCCCCCTCCCCCAATAATTTTCAGAAATTAACACCCGTGCTAGTAGCTCCCCGAAGAAATCCGTGATAACCTGCTCGGACGACATCTCATTGCTGACATTTAATGTACACTGTCACATTGCTGTTCAGGATATGTGAATATATAAAACCTTTTTCGTTCTCTTTCTCCGTAATGGTTCAACGGAAGTTGTCAAGTATGCAGGAGAAGCCACACGTAAATGAGAACGATATCTTAACCAGCCGGATTTCACAACCGCAAAAGAACAATGTTGTAATCAGGGCTAGATCGAGGAATTGTCATCGGAAGGGAGGGGGGCGTTTGTCTAGAAGAGCGCCATTTCTTTGGAGGGGCACGACTGCGAAAGTCCCAGGAGGGGTCTCTGGATGACCAAAAATTGAGGGGGTGGGGCGGTGCACTCGGCCTTCTGGGAGGGGTGCCTTTCCTTCCAATGGGCGCCTTGTTTCTCAAAGAAGTGCCTCTAGCCGAAGAATTATAGGGCTGTTCGGGGAATTCGATTTTCTGTTACAAACCGATAACGTTTAACGTATTTACAGGATTGCTCTATGGTGATTGTGAAATCGGGCCCAGCACATATGGCATACGGTTAGCTGTAGGGGAAGTCGAGGTATGTTGAACCTATTTTCACTTAGGAAGGCCTGGAGCGCATGGGGTGAGACAGACTGAGTATTTGTACAAATATTCCGAAATGGTGATCTTGTGGGCACAAATCAGTGGCATTGGAATTTTTCTGAAATAAATTTCAATCATTGATATTTTTGGTTATTCTGACGTATCGCCCCGGTCTCAACTTACCCCAGTCGTGGGGTAAATTGATCCTATCTGTGGGAATTGTTGATCAGAAGCTCTATTTACGTAAATGAATGCTGTAACGACTACATGTGAGTGTTACTTTTAGTGCCGCAGGCTTTTTATGATCTTTTTCACCTGCAGTTTTCTGGCGGCAAAGCAAGCAAGCGAGAAGAAGAGCAACATTTATCAGCAAGTGCCTGGCAAAGATCGATAGAAATGTGAAATATGTGCATGTAGGTCATCAATCACCAAAAATCACCGTCCGACTGGTTTCGTCGGTCAAGGAGGGGAGAAAAGCCAAGCGCTGGAGCGCGCCCGGAATGGCGCGGTCGCCACCCCTCCAAAATCCCCTCCTTCGGCAGCAAAGTAAACAGGGGAACACCCTGGTGCGGCGGCACGGTGCTATGCGTGCGCAGCTTCGGCTAGACCGCCGGTCTCCACCCGTCCCATTTACCCTACAGGGCAGTGTGCGATGGTGTTTGAAATGATCTGTTGTAGACAGTAGAGGTCGTATGTGATAGTACTGAGACATGTTTTTCAGTGGTCATGAGATACTAATTTACGTGGCTGCTATCGATCATACTACCTGTCACAGGTGTTGTTGTATCAAATTAATGGGGGGGGTAAAGTGCTACATAATTGATGTAGTTATAAGATGTGGCTGTTTCACACGCGCACCGCAGGAGGGCGGGCGGAATCCGCCCATTTATCTTGTTTAACATTATCTCATAATCGGGCGGCGATATTGTAATGAAATGTTGTGACTGTTAAAAAGCGATAAGCCCATCCTATGCAAAACAAAATCGCAATCCGTCAGTAAATATAAGTATTGCGGGATGCCAAATCGACCGACCGTGCGGCGGCTGGCGGGCGTTCAAGGTCACAAAGGCTTCTTCGGTACGGTGGACCGGCGGTACGGTGAGGCAGCCCATCACTACCTCATTTGACCTTAAAGATCTATGGTCATGTATTATGTACTGAAGCGAGCTCACTACATCAATAATATACCTTCCAAATTATGTACTTAATGTTTCAGTAGTTTCCGAAATCGTAGGGGGAATGGGGCCGAATCATCCCCCTTTTGTGCGTGTTATGTCAGAGGCCCTCCGGCGCTCGTGTTATTCGACGTATCCAAAATCGACGTCGTCCATTCGAATATGCAGTCAGTACTCACATGTGCTAATTTATGGTAGTAATGGGGAGGGGAAAATACCTTCCACCCGAACAGAAGTACGTGGTGAGCAGTCACCTGTTGTGCACCATAATATTGGACGTATCAATGAATGTCAAGAAAGATCGCAGTTCTCCACTGCTAGCTGTGCACAGCAGGGACGGCGGAATGCACGGGGCGCTGTTTCCCCTTTGCGCGAGCCAGTGTGTGTGTGTGGGGGGGGGGGTGAGTCGCACCCCTTTGGTAAGCTCACAAACTATTTAGGTACTGTCCCTAGATACCATGCTTCTTAAAATAAAATACAAGTATCCAATGTTAAGCGGTACATCCTGCCAGGTTATGTAGTCCATGTCCCGGGCAACATGGCGACTTTGGCAATAGGCTCGCTATTGGTCCAATACATAATCTCTGCCATCGCCTAAGGAAGTAGGACCTCGGGTAGCATATTAGCTGGGTGGGCAAGTGTCCTTCCAGTAGAATCAGCTTGAACCCAATCGGTTGAGTGTATCCACCCAGCTAAAATCAGTAAAATAATAAGGTAGCTGGAAGACAAAGGTAGTCCATGAGATCAGGCGCCTATCTCGCCAATACAGTTGCTATTCCGGACAGCTGTGTGGCTTGAGAATCTAGGCACCCTTCTGGGCCATTCGAGCACCGTTCTTCGTAATATGCCGAAAATTACTGGCTATATATGCTCCACTACTGAGATGAAAAGCATCTTTCTAGGCAGTTAGATGCTTTGAGAATGCAAGCGTCATCCTGGGTCAACCCGTGCTCTCATCTCGGGGACATTTCGGATCTGAGACGGAACCTCACTAGTTCACTTTAGCACTTAGGGGTCTTGCTCTTCCGTTAAGGGCACTTTCAAATCGAAAGATCATCCCAGCCCTCTCTGACCATCAGGCACCCTGTTTATTCCTCAGCTGTTAGAGGCCGCTTCCGCTGAGATTCCTCTTTCCAGCTGGCATAGGCATTCCACAGGGACACGGAGCGCATGAAACAGCACCCCTGAACAGGGGTGTTGTTTTATGTATTTAGTAATTTTTTGGAAAAGGTCTCTGTTTCATTACATTTTTTTTTCGTCACCTCCCCTCATTCCGAAACTTCTGGCTGCGCCACTGCCTAATTATGCCAATGAAACGTAGCATGATGTGCATTACCGGACAAACCTGGGCATTCTCAAAATCCCACCCCGACACAAATTCTAGGTACGCCATTGGTCTTCAGAGTACGCATACCTATTCCATTCAAGGGAACACGAGCGCCAGGTCTCCTCTACTTCAGCCCGGCAGCGGTCAAGGCGGAATAATCTCCCACAGCACCTATTAAAGCTGGATCAGACCCTGGGGTACTTAGACACCGAAATTGCCAATTCGTAAAACCAGTGACTCAGCTTAGAAATCACCGACAAGTAATTTAAATCAGGGAGCATTCACTCCAATATCCTGCTCTTCACAAGCAAAATGCATGAACGCGGCCAATGCGGCGAGCAATTCATGTCCTACACTCACATGTGTCGCCGCTCTGGCGGATGCACCTGGAAGCTTTCGCGCGGTGTCTCCCATTGGTAGACTACGGTGGAGGCGTGGAGTGAACCGTACGGCTGATTATGGCATGCGGTCGTCAGCTGATATTATAGGTTTTGAGCATTATAGATTCTGATAGATTATGCTCCGATAATTATAGATTCTGGGCATTGAGCTTTAGTGGTTTTGAAGCATTAGCTGTTTCTAGAATTATGATTTCTGAATATTAGTTCAAACGAAGCATTATAGGAATTGAGCATTATAGGTTTCGAAGCATTATAGGTTTTGAGCATTATATGTTTTGAATGTTCCCACAGGACGTTGTATTAGAGGCTTTGAAGCATTATAGGATTTGGATATTATATGTTCTGAACAACTATATGTTTCAAGCATTATGTGGTTTGAGGCATTATAGGTTTTGAGTGTTATAGGTATTGAACATTCCCCCAAGACGACGATTTAGAGGCTCTGAAGCATTATAGGTTTTGAGTATTATAGGTTCTGAAGTATTATCGGTGTTGGGCATTAGAGGTTCTGATATAGACCCGCAGGCTATATCTAAAACTGTGCGGGCCATTTAGGAAAAAATATGTTGTTAATCACAAGAAAAGCTATTACACTTGATGGAGAAGCATAGCACATATCGTCCCACGAAAACATTTCGTTGGCAACTATCAGCGAAATTTTAAATGTTCCTTATATATTTCACTGGTGCCTGTGTACACTGGCGGGGGGGGGCATGGCATTCCGGCCATGGCCCCCCCCCCAAGCGCTTCAAGGGGGGGCCATAGTGTCTATTGCCCCCCCAAACCAACAAAAGTAAACTAAATTAAAATGCAGTAACCTTTGCTGAGGTTAAAAAATAGCGTTCTGGGTGAAATAATCTCCAATTTTAAAGGTATTTTGTTATAATTGTTTGGAAGCACAATCTGGTAGCATAGTAGATTCTGTCACATCGAGGGTTCTATGCTGTTGAAGTTCTGCTTACAGCAAGAGATGACGAAGTCAGCAGTTTCATTATTCCTTCGTCAGATAGGTTCATGAAGTTGTTTAGCCAGTAACGGGCAAGCGGACCCAGTGAGCCAGATTTCGAAAGCGGAATTTGAACAGGATGTTTTGTGCGAGTGACCAGTTGAGCCCAGTTGAGCAGCATGTTTCGTATGTCGGTGTTGGGGCAAGGCCATATAGCCATATAGGTGTTGGGGTTGCTAAGATGAAGAGACAGGCTACATTGACTGATTTTTCAAGAAGAATAGCAAGAGGAGGTATGTATTTATATCCTGAATAAGAGATAACTGGTGGATTTGCATGTAGGGGAGATTCGGGTGGTAGGACCGGGCTATCAAAGTTTAAGGGTATTATTGCAGTTTAAGGTATCTACGAGACAAGTTTTACACGTACCCTCATGCACTGGCGGATCCAGGGAGGGGCCATTCCGGCCATGCCCCCCCGAAGCGCTTAAAAGGGGGCCATAGTGTCTTTTGCCCCCCCGAAACCAACAGAAGTCAACTAAATTAAAATGCAGTAACCTTTGCCGAGGTTAAAAAAATAGCATCTGGATGAAAGAATCTCCAATTTTAAAGGATTTTTTATATATATAATTGTTTGGAAGCCAGTATAGTAGCATAGTAGATTCTGACACACATCGAGGGTTCCATGCTGATCAAGTTCTGCCTACAGCAAGAGTTGACAAAATCGGATCCGCCAGTGTCCACGTGCGCGAACGTTGACGTGGTACAAGACGTTGAACGTGAACGTGAACGTTTTGGTAAACAAGAACAAAAATCCGGTAACATAGAAACGGTGGAGGTAGGCCGGGGCCCCTACACAGGAAATTATGCTGTCAATTATTATTTTACTTTTTATTTTATTTTTATTTTAATTATTATTTAAAAAATGGGCCCCTTTGTCAAATAGTGGTCGAAATCCAGTGCTTTTAACCAAAAATAGTGGGAAAATGGGCATCCTCCAAATCCGTTCGACCCCTCCCCTAATGCAATTCCTAGGTACGCCACTGGGGGAGGGGAGGGGGGGCCGGCTGACGCCGAAAACCGAAAGTTGGCCCACCCCCAAACCGGTGGGCTAGATCCGCCAGTGCCTGTGTACGGCCTTGGCTGGTGCATAGGCCTCCTGCCCATGCCAGTAATATAAACAGTCTTTAAAAAAAACACTGCAAGAAAAAAATTGATGGAACAGATGAAAAATAATAGTACAGAGCCTTAGAGCAAGTAATTAAAAAAAAGACATTAAAATAGCTTTAAAATCTATATATATATATACACAATCCATTTCAACCCTCGCCGACAAACTCAGACGGAAGTGTACAGGTGACGGCTCGCAGATCTGCACGCACCACAAAGAAATTCAGCCAATCAGCGGCTAAGGATCGGAATATATGACTCATTTTAATACACAAACGGGCACATCATTTGCCATCTGGCAAACGACGATCGTTTGGTGCAAGTCGCGGCCAGATCCCTGCCAGTTGAACCATGGATCATGTACGCCTGGATTGGAAACCAACAGCTGTTTGCGTATCGGCCCACTCAGCTGAGGATAAGTAAAAACACGGAATCGCGGCCGGTTTTAGGCCGTGCGCCTACGGGAGTTCAGGGTACGCATTTCGTATTTGATTTTTTTCCAATTGATTCAGCCATCCCTGGAAGATTGCATCACCCTTTCATGATACATAATTGATCAAGGAACCTTACAGTTCTTTCCTTATTGATTTATTACACTCCGTTCAGAAGTTGTCGTGGTGCGAAGTGAAGAAATTTGTGAGAGGGAGCCCACCTCGCCCCAAGGGTCGGCCCACCGATGTTGATATCTTGATGATCTTTATCTTGAATCTTTATCTTGATCTTGAAATGATTGGACGGGGCAAAGTACATGAAGGCAATGGGCAGACCAAAATTAATTGGGGATTGGGGGGGGGGGGGGGGCACATTCCATTGGCTCCCATGTTAGAAGTTTAAATAATTGCGGGGGTGGGTTAAGCAAACATTGAGGTGGCAGTTCCCCTCAAAGGTGTATAAAACAACACCCCTGAGTCGAACGACTGGCAAGTGGTAGCGAATCGGCGAGAGGTAGTGGCGTTGCCAGCTAGGGTATGTTGCAAGGGCTGATCCAAGGGGAGGAAGTGAAAGTTGCGCCACTTATGACCCGAAGGACGCCTCTCTTGGAGGCTCCAGTGTATCCCCTCCCTCGAATTTCTCAGCGCAACGCGCTCCTCGGCCTAGGAACGACAGTCCTCTAAGAGTCCGAACGCACGCCGCGAATTTTTCGGCGAAAGGCACTCCTCAGACAAAAACAAATGGTGCCTCTCTGGGAGATCGGAGTGTACCCCGTCCAAATGTTTTGGACGAAGAGCCGCCCCTCTGGAGAAATGACGTCTCCTTGGCAAAATCATAAATTTGTCAGTGGTATGGTGTAAGGGGGGGGGGGGGGCTTGTACCCTCCATGGAACTTCCGCTCAATTCTCTTTGCGGACTGGTTGGTACGCCGAAGTCTGTACTCACCCATTCAGTTGTGTAAACCACTTCACCTGAAAATATAAGCCACATATCTAGAGAGCAAGGAGGGTGGAGGCGAAAGGAGAACCGTCTATTCTTATCTTTGAGGGTGAAACTGCCCCCTCAATGCTTGCTTCCCCCACCCGCAATAATTTCAACTTCTAACATGGGAGCCTATGGAATGTGACCCCCTATTCATTTTGGTCTGCCTATTGCTTTCATGTACTTTGCCCCTCCGATACTTTTAAGAAATAAACATCGGTGGGCCGATCCTTTCGTCGAAATGGGCTCCCTCTCACAGATGCATTCACTTCGCATCACGACAACTTTGGAACGGAGTGTAATAAATCAATAAGGAAATAATGGTAAGGTTCCTTGATCAATTCTGTATCACGAAAGGTAGATCCAATCCTGGGGTGGCTGAATCAATTGGATACAAAAATAAATACGAACTGCGTACCACGAACTCCCATAGTCGCACGGCCTAAAACTGGCCGCGTTTCCGTGTTTTTACTTACCCTCCGCTAGGTGGCAGGTCGATGCCGCTGATACGCGCAGATCAAAGGCGCCGACGCGGAGTTTCCAATCCAGGCGTACATGATCCATGGTTGAACTAGAGATGAGTGAGTTGCCGTTTGTTAACGTAGGCTGAAAGTTAATTGTCGTCGTTTATGCTATTATTTATTTTTCCTTTTTGAATTCTCAATCTGTTCAGTTAAATATAATTTTTCCTATATGAAACAGGTATCACCGTTTGAACTACTATTCGTTTACATTTTCTACTTAACATTATTTTATGTCCGGTCGCTCTATCTCGGAGAATGAGTGGTCTGGCAACAGAGCAAAGTTTCCTTGTAAAACCGGCTAATTCGCCGACGTCGCGGACGTCGGGTCTGCAAACGCACGATCAGTGTTGCCGTCATGGTACGATCGTACCAGATCTGGTACTTTTTCGACTTTTCTGGTACGCAGGTACGCCGGAGGGAAATCTGGTACTTTTTCGCAGAAATACATTTCCTTCGTATTTTTATTCATTTTTAGTTCACAATTTCTTCGGAAATGGACAAGTCATTTTTTCTAAACTCTACTTGTATTCAGAGGGGATGAAATTAGGTCATACAATTACATCGAAATCTATCGTGCCTACTTTCACTTATCTCGCAGCGCGGTGGCGTTAGCTGATACACATATACGACTGAGGGAGCAACTGAGGGTCACAAGAAGAACGTAACCGGCTCTGCAGTCTGTGGTAAGCTACCCGCGTTTGTTGCCGCCGCAGAAAGGAACTATGGCCACGATAAACAGCAGGATAATGTGGCCCAGGGCGAGCTACTGCTGGCGGGGTTCATCGCTGAACATCAACTGCCATTATCGGTAAACGACCATCTCGTACCTTAGTCAAAAAGGTATGCCCAGAATCAGAGGTGGCAACAACCATAAGTCGGCCAGAATGAGGACTACTAAGACTATTAATGATGTCATAGGAGCAGAGGACAGGGTAACAGCGAGTGCACTCATGCGCAATAACTCATTATCACTGATCGTGGACAAGACGACCGACAGGTCTACTATCAAATATCTGACCATTGTGGCGCATTTTGAACGACCGAGACGGCAAAACCAGGGACCTGTTCTTGGACCTGGGGAAGGTCAAGGATGCGACCGCCCAGGGCCTGCATGACGCCACCTGGCGTGCTGTCAGTTAACGATGTGCCCCTGAAGAACATGATTGGATTTGCGGCCGACAATGCTAACGTCATGATGGGGTGTCACCAGTGTGCAGGCACTGTTTAGGAGAGAACTCCCGCACATCTTGATCACCGGCTGCATATGCCACTCCCTGCACCTGTGCGCCCCGCAGCGTGCGCGAAGCTGCCTTCATCCATAGAGGATCTAGCCCGGGACGTGTACAGCTATCTCAATAACAGTCCGAAGAGACCCCTCGAGTACCAGGCTGTCCAAGATCTAGCTGACGTCCCAGTCCACAGGCTGCTGCGCCCCTGTAGGACGAGGTGGCTCTCTCTCTCGGGGAGGTGGTGAAGAGGATGTACGAGCATTGGGCAGGCCTACTCCTCTTCTTCCAGCACGCGGTGGACGAGGATCACGTCCACTCTGCTCCAACCATCCTGAACGCTCTCCGCGACCAAATATACAAGATGTACATCGCTTTCTTTAACTACGCTCTCCCACTGATCACTAGCGCGAACGAGGTGCTCCAGTCCGAGTCATCCAAGGTCCAGTATGCACGAACTGTGCTCCTGAAGCTCTACCTCTCCGTGGCCAGCAACTTCCTGCGTGCTGAGCCAGATGTGCGGCTGAGCCAGATAAGATGGTCAGTCCTGATCATCCCAGGAACGTCCTCCCTCTGGAGCAGAAGCACTGTGGCGCCAACATTGAGGCCATCATCCTCTCAGAGTCTGCTACCCAGGAGATGGTCAAAGCCCTCCGACTCGAATGGTCTACACCGGTCAAATGGTAACGGTACAAATGGTCTACACCGAGCTCCGCAAGCAGATCCGGCGACGATTCGACTTCAGCGACAAGACCAGGGTGCTTCTGGAGCTGTTGAACCCGACCTCGCAAGCGCCCTCCATTGTGTCGCTGGCTCTGAGATTTCCCAATCTCACCGAAGAGACCGAGTACGGGCCCTGAGTTAAGAATGGCGAGGACTCCAGCAGGCAGCGAAGGAGCAGCTCCCGAATAAGGAGAAACCGGCGTGCGAGTACTGGGCGGAGTTAGTTAGTTAGTTATTTGGGTTTTAGGGCGCCTCGACTACTGAGGTTATTTTGCGCCCATGTACTGGGCGGAGGTGAAAAGGCTGAGGGATGGCAGTGGCGAGCCAGCATTTCCAAAGGTAGTCCAGCTGATGCAGGATCCCTGTCGCACTCCAGTGCGGTCGCCGTGAGAGTATCCTCCAGCCTGAACCTCATAAAGACACAACAGCGGAACCGCCTCCAGATGGGAACGGTGCCTTCCCTGATCCGCACCAAGCAGCAAGTCACGCCCTCATGCCACAAGTGGACGCCCACGACTTCCATGAAATCAAAAATGAATCATCAATAACAAATCAAAATGACTGACCAACAACAACGCACATTCCACTGCAGGTTCGTTACAGTCTTTACTCCTCCGTCCCGTCCTCATGTCCTGCTCCCCCGGTAAATACGGTGAGTATGCGGAATCTGCTGGTGGTAAAAACTTATTAAGCACTGACTGACTTCTTATTTCCATGTGATACCGAGAATAACTGTTTTGCGCATTGCATGCGTATTTTCCTTTTTCGTCACAATTGAAAACTGCTTTTACTAGGCGGCATCAGGAGTCTAAGATTGAACCTGTCCTGATTTCTGACAATTTATACAAACGTATCTAGCGAGTACTTAAAACACGAAGAAAATGATATAAATTACTTGCTAAGCCACACAATTACCGAAATTATGCCTACTTTTAATGGTACGAAACTAGGTACATTTTGGCTTGTGATCTGGTACGAAACATAGCCAATCTGGTACGATTTGGGTGCGATCCTGGTACGCTGTAAAATTGGGCCGCGGCAACACTACGCACGATTCTGCCGGAATTCTGTCGCGTGTAAGCAGGCCTTCATACTTCAAGATTACCCTTTCGGCCTTGGTCGCGCTGCGGACGCGTGGGTTTGGGAGTATGAATTATTGGAAATAAATGTCGAATTAAGGCCGAAACATAAGGTTTTCGATGTCAAAGAGTATTAAATCGAGTGCATGAAGTGTTGAATTTCTTCATGGTTACATCTGTGACGCACCAGGTACGGTGGTAATTATACGCGATGTGCTACATTGATATTTGTAGAGTGAAGATTTTGATCGTGTATTTCTTTGTCAACTGAAAAGTAATCATTTGCGGAGAAAATGAGTGGTCGCATCGCCATTTTTACGTTAAAATACACTGCATTCAAAATAAAAATTCCAAAGAATCAATATTCACCTTGATCTCCAGTTATACCAAAATAACTGGCCAGTAATTTCTTGCAGTTTCTAATATCCTTCCTGAAAATCAGCACTACATTTGCATTATGCCAATTTTCACGTACTTCAAAACACACGACTGCCTAAAATGATTTCAGCCTACTTCAAGACTGCCGGAAAATGATACCTAGAGGCACTGCTTAAACTTGAGTGCACTCAACTAAAGTCCTAGCACATATGTCATCAGATCATGCAGTTTCATTTGCCTTTATTTTATGCAAATTATTTTATATAGCTTGTCATTATTGTACAATTTTATAGCATCCACTGCCCTAGAATATCCTTCAGTACTTTTGCATCACTTGAGTTCTCCACAATACAAACCAAAATGCTGGGGAAAAAAGGAGTTTGCCATGCTAATGCTATTAACTATACAATATTTGCTGGCAAAAGTTGTGAGCAGGAGAGTTTGCCAGAATCACAAACCTGTTGTGTCCTTCAAAAGGCTGATGTGTCTTAACTGAAAATGTTTTGCCAGTCCCAGGTATTAACCAGTTGATGCCTGCATCTTGCCAACTGCTGTAAGAACTGATGGGAATTGCTTGCTAATGACTCCATGCCATGCAATCCCTAAGCAGGCAATCTATGTGCTTAGCAATTCCAACATGAGTGTTGGTAGCCATTTCTTGGACTTGGGGCACATCCTCTGTTGGTGCTGTTCTAGGTGCACAACGTTAACTGGTGGTGTGTTGTGTCTGGTTGCAGGTGTGGGGAATGATACACCCTTGGCTCCTGCTTGCCCTGATTGCAGCTAGTGAAGTGAGGAGCCTAGACTTGAAAAATAATGACAAACACAACACTATGCTTGGTGCATGTCAGGCATGCAAGGCAGTCGTTAAATCGTTCAAGGCTGTAAGTATTAGTATTACAACTCAACTCACATATGTTCTGTTATATAGAGGTTCCAAATTTTGTGTTCAACTCCTACAGTGGTGTGTCAGCAACACTTCAATCTGCAGTAGACATACATGGGCTCCATGTTGTTTGATTTCAGGTCAGTTTCTTTTGATGAATGGAAATGGAGCCAAAACATTCTTCAATTATTTTTAGCAGATGTGCACATCTCAATGTGCATGTGTCTCAATGAATCGATTAGACAGTGCTGTAATTAAGTGCTAAGTGCCATAACAATCGCTATAACCCTTTTCGTTTGTACCCGGTTAAGTAATGATCATGGCAATCAAAGAATGTAAGCATCTCATGCTGTACATCAGTATCATCTTCAAGCATCATCATATATCTTTTTACCCTCACTATGACTATGTTTTTGCTAGTTGATTTGTACCACTAATAGCTCAGATGAATCATAAAATATGTTCTAACAGTGACAATGCAAATTTGCATAGTATATGGCATTGCTATCAGCTTCCTCACCTTGGTTAAATCATATTGTCAGTCCTGTACCCAGTAGCCATGTGCCCATAGGGATTAGGTGACATATTGTGGTGACTGGCCTCAGGCGATGGAGAAGACTGTGCGGGGATACCATGAGGGCGGTGATGCAGACTGGGAGAGTAAGAAGCTCAAGAACTATGCGCACTCCGAGGTCAGGCTGGCCGAGATCCAGTCCATGATCTGCAAGGATGTAATTGTGGGCAAAAGTCAGGTCAGACACCATCCCCATGTTGTGTGTTTGCCATTGTGAGAAACTACAGTTCACATCTGGTCCCTGATCTGTGAGGATGTTGTGGGATCCTCAAGTGAAGTCAGAACTGATTAAATCTCGCCCTGTAATCTTTCAGGAATTTTGCCAGTGCTCAACTTCTCAATTGGCACAGAATTCACTCTAAAAAGCCCCATCTTGAAGGCGGGTCTTTCTGCCCATCCTAAGGTATTTCCACGATAGAGAAGAATGTGATGCATAATGCTGTGTTTTTGTACCCTTTCCTTCATCCCTTTTGCATCTGATGTAGAACTTTCAACCTAGGATCATGCAAGATCATTGGCCTAGCTCAGGTGGAAGAGGACCACCTCCAAAAAAGTGTTTCAGTATCGATAGCTCATCTAGATGAAAAGATTTAGATGAAGATAGAAATGAAAGTGTTTTATTGATCAACACATCTAGCAAATCAAGAAAAGGCAATGCACCACTTCTTATTAAATCTGACCCTGCTCTTACTCCTAATAGCAATCATTTCCTTAGTTTTCCTGTCATTCACAAGACATGTTTTCAAAATTGCAATACTTAGCTACGAACAGGCACATATAATACACTTTCCTACAATAACAGCATGACTCACAAAAGCATTCCTTTGCAAACCCAATAGAGCCTCTTTTCCAAACATAAAGTCACCAACTCCAGCTAATGATCTCAACCATTGATCTACGTCTTTCCAAAATATTTTAACGTGCTCACAATCCCACAGTTTGTGTATTAATGAGTCCTTTTCCCATTGGCATCTTCCACACAGGTCAAAATCCAAAACTTCTATGCAGTACAAAAGTACATTGGTCGGAAGTATATTAGCTATAATTTTATACTGCAACATTTGATATTGAACCGAAAGTGTATTCTGGTAGATAGCTGCATATACATCATTCCAATCAATACTACCTAACTCCCTTTCCCAAAAACCTTCCAAAATGTTAGGACTATCTTGGTATTTACCCTCAATAATTTTTATGTAAAATACCTTGGCACCACGACCTGCTTCAAGTATGCTGGAGACAAATGGATGTACAATCAGTTCGCAAAGATTCACCCTGTTTCTATTACATCTGCAATCCCTTGGCAGACTTCGAATTAAGGCAATATAGTCCAATATGTTCACCCTAATTCCTAATGAATGTTCTATCTGAGCAAATGTTTATACCTCACCAGTATCACTTAAAATATCATTTAAGTAATGAAAACCTTTCCTTTTTCCAACTTAACATTGTGCACTGCTTAAACTTCGTTTGATCTGAAAAACAGATTGAACATCTACTTAAATCATAGACGTTGATGACAATGGTGGAGACACAGTTAGCATAGGCTATAATACACTCCCTCCAGAAGATATTATCGGTTCTTAAAGCCAGATTTTGCAGGGATTTCGCGTTTCTGTTCCATAAAAACTCCGGATGACTAATTACTTCCTCAAAGAGTCCTCCCCAGCTTGGACTACTTATGATTTGTCTTCTGATCCACCTAATTTTGAGTGATTCAATAAAAAATAATCCAATTGTGGTTGACACACCCTAAAACCCTAATAATCAAGAGTGATTCAATAAACGTGTCTAACTCCATCGCCGCTTGTCCTTTCAACTTTTATTTGTAAATGCTGCTTTGTCTGATCCTATCTCCCTTACCACTCCAAAGGAAATTACAGAATAATGTGTTAAGTTTTCTAATAAGCAACTCACACAGTTTTGGTAGCGCCGTAAAAAGGTGCACAAACTTAGACAAGGTTAGCGATTTAATTATAGTTATCTTACCTGCTAGAGTGAGATGTCGTATTTTCCAAGAAGGTAATAATCTTTCCACTTTGTGCATATTCCCAAAGTTACTATTATAAATGTCTTCTTCATTATTATAATACACTATACCAATAACTTTTAGCTTGCTGTCTCACCTAAACTGAAGGTCTTCACAAATATTTGGCATGTGCTCTGCATTCGCACCTGCCCAGAAGGCTTCTGTTTTTGAGATATTTGGCTTAAGAGATATTTCAATTCGACTATGCTCAACATAGCTCTCCACAATATTACTTTGCTTAAGCCCCAAAAAGTTGGCAAACCTTCCAAGTTCACCAAAAAGAGTTATACAGTTATTAATACTTCCATCCAGAAAGCATAGCATGTCATCTGCATAACAGGAAAGCTTATACTCGATTTGACCAATTGTAATACCTTCTATCCCCTCATTATTTCGCACCCTCTCAAGAAAACATTATGTGACAATAATAAACAAATAACAACTGAGTGGATCACCCTGCTGGCATAACCTCTCGAGCATTATTTTATCTGATATATGTCCATTGTACACTAGCCTAGCATGGGACCAAACATAGAGTACATTAAACCAACTTATAATGTAACTAGGAAAATGTATCCTCCTTAGAACACTTCTGATGAAATCCCAGCCAACAGATTTATAAGCTCCCTCTATGTCAATACTTAAAAACAGCCCTGTTGTATGCCTACTCTTGAAAAAGTGTAACATCGTATGTTAAGCGAGGGTTGTCGCCTATGAATTGCCCTTTTACAAACCCTGTTTGTTCCGCGCTAAGTATGGCAGGAATCGCCGCCTTCAACCGATTAGCAATAACGGCTGATATTATTTTGTAGCTGTAGTTCAACAACGTGATTGGACAATGATAATTTGTTATCCCGTGGCTTATTTTGTTTGGGAATGAGTGTGATAATACCTTCTCTAAGCGAGCAAGATAAAACTTCGTTCATGGAGCTCTGTTATCATCGGATGATAAAACCACTTCAACTCTCTCCAAAAACGCTGTAAGAATTCAGGGGGAAATCCATCTGATCCAGGTGACTTATGCTTAGCCATGTTGTTCAATGCGTTCTCTATTTCTTCAAGTTCAATGGGCTTGCCAATTTCTCGCTGGGTCAACATACTGTTGTTTGAATACATCTCTGTAATGTTGCACTATTGCATTCATAATGTCCTTTTGGTTTGTCAAAGTCTGACCCTGTATGCTTAACATCTGTATCAATTTCTTTGTATAATTTCTTTTCTCCAAGCCACAAAAATAGGCACTGGACTTTTCATCCAATTCGTACCATCTCGCTCTAGATCTTGTAAAGCTTCCCAGCATGTAAAGATTCAAGCTTCCCCTGACGAATTATCTCCAGATTGCTTTTCAACTGGTCCAATTCATCTAGCTTAGCAAGATCTAATATGGCTTCAGCTTCTAATAAAGCAATGCTATCTTTTAACAGCTGTTCATTTCTTTTAAGAGCCTTACTTTTCTTTATGCTGAAGGAAATGGCATCAGTGCGGATGTTTAGGATGAGCGTTTCCCAAAAAGAGAATCACTTATTAGCAATTGAACATCTTGAGGATGTTCTATAAATGGAGCACTGTAAACTGGTAGGGTATTTCTTTGAACATATCCTTACTTACTTTGCTAACTTGTATCATGTATTTCTGATCATCTAGCAGCAGTGATACATTATTCGTAAAATAGGGTGGAATATACCACTCTGAACACTCAATCGACATCTCTCTCCAAGAAGTATCGACATCCTGCTCCTTGATGCGTCATGAAGTCTTTGAGGCTCCTTTCTAACAGAATCCAGTTTATAAGCATCATGTACATGCTCTCCATAAGGAATGGTGATACACGAACATTTCGCAACGCAATCTCAGGTAAATTTTTTTTCCTAAAATGTGATATGGCATGCAATGCCAGTTTATAGCATAAGTATTATTTTCTCTATCCTGAATATAGCGCTTCCTAACTTATGAATCTCAACACAAATGATGAAGGTACAGTCATAAGTACCTACACCATAGGCTGAAATTTGAACCTGAAGGACATCAAAATCATCTTAAATGACAATAATTCCAAAGCAAATTACGACATCCTACTGTGTCGTTCGACATTTCACACCTAACGAAAACCATTGCTTTAACCCTGTCTAGCAGCGACCTGTTAAACTTGTATAAACCTTTACCTCTAAGTTGTTCAGCAAGTTTTAGTTCTCAGCTTATCAGCGAATGATCAGTCCTGTAGCCTGGGAGAATATCACATTTCACTATATTACCTAATAGAAAATCTGACGCCATAAAATAATCCAAGCGTGCTTGTTTCACTGTTGGGTTTCGTACTCTCCAAGTATATCTCCGAACATCACCATGCAGGTTTCGAAATACATCAATGTAATTAAGCATGTCTAACTCGACATCAAGGGCTAATTGAGATCCCCTGCAATCAAAATTGGCATTCTTTCTTCATAAGGTTCTGATATAACATTGTCGAGAATGTCATAAAAAGATGGACAGTCGGTGTTCGGACCAAATACGTTGGCTACAACTACTTCAAAGCTATAATTGATTCTTAACTTAACCACTATACAATTTCCATTCGGATCCCTACGTACGGCTACGAACGACGCATCTAGCTGATCAGTTAATATCGCGACACCTCTAGCATTATTTTAAAATGGTGCTACAATAATATCCGACCCCAAAGATTTCGGAATTCATTTTCTTTCCCCTTCGCACAGTAAATATCCTGCAACAAATACAAATTATAGTCCAGTTCCCGAAGGTAATTGAAAACGTCTCGCTTCTTATAATCCCGAATGCCTCTACAATTAACTGAACAAATTCTTAGATTAGTCATTGCAGCTAACGATTACCAGCTCCTTCTCGTGAAGACCTACACATTTTATATGTAGCATAATTTTATCCAGCATTGCAATATTCGCAATCCATCTGGAAGACGAAAAAACTGGACTATGTCATGCAGAATCATGCAGAAAAAAATCAGGGTGTTCCACTGGAAACAGACGAGATATAGTGATAGCGAACATCGAACAGGCTACGGGACGTTTCCTGCTTTATCTACTATTCAATCTACTATCTACTTTATCCAATCGCCTGTCATGCTCTCTTTCCTCTATTCCTTCCTATCTTTCACACATCCTCTACCCTCCTCCTCTCCTCTCTCTCTCTCTCTCTCTCTCTCTCTCTCTCTCTCTCTCTCTCTCTCTCTCTCTCTCTCTCTCTCTCTCTCTCTCTCTCTCTCTCTCTCTCTCTCCGTCTCCGTCTCCGTCTCCGTCTCCGTCTCCGTCTCCGTCTCCGTCTCCGTCTCCGTCTCCGTCTCCGTCTCCGTCTCCGTCGTCTCCGTCTCCGTCTCCGTCTCCGTCTCCGTCTCCGTTCTCCGTCTCCGTCTCCGTCTCCGTCTCCGTCTCCGTCTCTCTCTATCTATCTATATATATATATATAGATATATATATATATATATATATATATATATATATATATATATATATATATATATATATATATATATTTTTGTACTAGTTAAGATGGAATGACAATAATGACAATGACAATGAAAAATATATATATATATATATATATATATATATATATATATATTTATATAGCTATCTATCTATCTATCTATCTATCTATCTATCTATCTATCTATCTATCTATATATCTACCTATCTATCTATCTATCTATCTATCTATCTATCTATCTATCTATCTATCTATCTATCTATCTATCTATCTATCTATCTATCTATCTATCTATCTATCTATCTATCTATCTATCTATCTATCTATCTATCTATCTATCTATCTATCTATCTATCTATCTATCTATCTATCTATCTATCTATCTATCTATCTATCTATCTATCTATCTATCTATCTATCTATCTATCTATCTATCTATCTATCTATCTATCTATCTATCTATCTATCTATCTATCTATCTATCTATCTATCTATCTATCTATCTATCTATCTATCTATCTATCTATCTATCTATCTATCTATCTATCTATCTATCTATCTATCTATCTATCTATCTATCTATCTATCTATCTATCTATCTATCTATCTATCTATCTATCTATCTATCTATCTATCTATCTATCTATCTATCTATCTATCTATCTATCTATCTATCTATCTATCTATCTATCTATCTATCTATCTATCTGTCTATCTGTCTGTCTGTCTGTCTGTCTGTCTGTCTGTCTGTCTGTCTGTCTCTCTGTCTCTCCCGCGATCCTGCTCGTTCCTAATCCGTCTTACGTTGTCCATGGAGCATATATCGCCATGTGTCGCCATGATATCGACGGCGCAAGCCGGCCGCAAGTGCTGATAGAATATGAAGGATAGAAATGAAAGTTAGTGTGTGAGTAAAATTAGGCAATGCCTACAAAGCGTATGTCTTGAATTTCCGTTTGAGGTCAGTTCAGTGGCCTGAGGTCACTGCCAGTTTGGACCAGTATCCCTATTCTTGTAATATGCATATCCTTCTAACATATTTTTTTCATTTGGTATGTATGCAGACATATGGGAAGTTACTTTTCAAATTTGATTGACTTCCATTGAGTGACCTGACACCACGTCCAGGTAAAGTGTGCTAAGTGGGCAACATCTGTTTAGACGCGCCTGTTTTATGGTTCATTTCAAGTTTTTGTGGCCTGAATAGTACCAAACTTGCATTGCAGCACGACCTAAATCATCCAATGGGACCAAAACTATGAATCATGTTCAAGGTCAAACTGAAGATCATCCCAGGTCATTATTTTATTACAATTTTTATTTGTATCCAGCTCTTGCATACATATATATATATATATATATATATATATATATATATATATATATATATATATATATATATATATATATATATATATATATATATATATATATATATATATATATATATATATATATATATATATATATATATATATTAACCAAAGCATGAGGCCTTTTTCGGGCACCACTTGTAGGGGTTTCCAATGATACTCAGGGGACGAGTGGTCTGGGGGTAAGTTTCCCGTTTCGCAATCAAAAGATTGTGGGTTCGAGCCTCACGTGTCGCTACTCTTCTCCCGCGGCCGATCGGCGTGCTAGATTGGTGACACTACATGATTCAACGGTCGACGTGTCGTAAAACCCAATAACTAACCAATGATACTCAGTTCACATGCATACACAGCTTACTTTGAAAGTTAGGACTGGTAACACCAACAACCCCCCGCCGAGATTGGGTGTGAGAATCTGACCAGAGAGACTAAATCAAATAGGGTGAATATAATAGACTACTCGCGCCGTCAGTGATTCGGTACTTTACGGCGTTTAGTCAACCCTGCGCCTCCGACGGTAAGCGTGGAGCTGAGGCACAATTGCCCTTCGGTCAGCTATGTATCATAACTCGCTTGGCCAGAGCCGCGAGTACGATCTGTTTCTGGTCTAGATAATGTGCGCGGGGCTGCAGATCAGGCAGCAGAGCTTACCTTGGTCAATTTAGGGTAGGATGGTTCAACCAAATCTTCCCAAGGACAGTTTTGGACCGTGAGAGGATATAAGCGTTTAGAAATATGAACAGGAAGCAAGGTGTATCGTGCGCTTTGTGCTGTTTTGTGGGGTATGTGGAACTCAGATATCCCTGGCGAGCAAAAGAGAACAGACCCGGCCATTGGTGGAATATCACGGTAATGTTGGAAGTGACAGCGACGAATATAATGCTGCATGATGAAACCACTTACCAGGTACTTTTCTTTGCTGTGAATGTACCATGCCTTAAATGTGTTCTGTTCACTTAGCCACATTAGCTTAAGTATTATCTAACCTAAACCACACGTCACAAATACGAAGAAATCGTTCTATCTTTAAGGTATTAATTAGAAAATAAGAATTGTCCTCGTAGACGTCCGTTACTTAGTTCAACGTTTAATCATGGCGAATATAATTGGCTACTTGTTCCTACCACTTTTGGGCCGAAGGGAGGAAGACGGTTATGCCCATGACGTTCATTAGGTACGAATAGTGTGCTTACGAGGCAGGAGTGAGCAAATATGGCTGGGCCGCGATGGTTATGGATAAACCCTGTTGGGATATAGCGGATATCAACTCGGGCGTGGTGATCTGGTATCCAGATTGGGGGTGCGGACTTTAAACTGTCGTGTCCAAATCATTGTGCTTCTTTTCTACCGACAATGCCACTTGTATTAATGGCTACAAGTTCGGACAGCTTCCTTGAAGACGGGTGATTATGCTGATAACAAGCAAAGTTGTTGAAACTTGAGTCTTGATTCGTCTCAGGGGCTAATCCGGGAAGAATTTTCTTGGGTAATGCACCACTGGGAATGTCCCTGAAAGGGCCCTTCGTTAGAAAAAAGATACGCGAGTGAGGGATTGCACTTCAGTATACTTTGCGTCTAAACGGGCCATCAGCCTTTTGCTGAAACAATCTGTTGAATGGTGAGGGGGTGAGGTGCACATGAGTATTCCTAGAGGGGTACCTTTTCTCGGACAGATGTGAACAACCTTTCCATGCGGACACATGCACCCAGTACTCTGCTATATCCCCCTGATCCGTCTCTATTTGCACTCTCTTAGATCCAACGTTTGTTTGGTTGTTTGTTTATTTATTTAACACATCACAACACGCATACAAAATGGGCAATTTTGCGATTGGCACAAAAGACCAAGCTGGTCTTAAATCTAGGTGCCTCTCGCAACAGCGTCTTTAACCAATAAAACGCTTGACCACCGACACGGTGCGACAATCGCCACCTGCCCCCGCCAGCACGCCCCATCGCCACACAAAGCATGCACTCATCTGAGTGGTACCCAACACTATGCCTGCACCCGGTAGCACCTGGTTAGTTCTGAATGTTAGTTTGTTGTGTTAAAGCGTTTTGTGTTGATGAGAAACGTCTGAAATGTTAATGCAATACACGGATCAAGGCTCTTTCTTAGACCATATCCAAAAATAAGTGCTTGTGAGATCTCATTTTCAGTTAAATTAGTAAACATATTTGTTGTGCTTCGGAGTTTGGTGAATATAATATTTATATGGTAAGCATAAAGAGGACAGTGAAATATGAAGTGAATTGTATCTTGTTTAAAGTGGCCACATGGGCATGATGGGTCATGTAGAGGATTGATGACAAATACGTCTGCGTTTAGTTGAGTGAGGCCCATTCTAAATCTTGCATGCAGCGTGTTGCCTACTTTTGTTCCTAGCGAATAATATTGTGGTGGTATCGTGGCACCTGTGCGACCCATAATTGAACTCTTGAATTTATTGATGTTTGGTTCGTGCCTTAAGTTTTCAGGAAGATTATTCCACGCCTTTGTTGTGGCCAGGAAACACGATTTTTGGAACGAGGCGATTCTATTTCGCGGGACTGTTAGTGTAGTTGAATTTATCAGGCGCCTTCCTGTAATGGTCTGCCGTGGTTTAGTAACTAGTTTTATAATATAATTTGGGAGACTCATACCTGCGTGCTTGATTTTGTGAAACAAAAGAAGGTTAAGAATTTCTCGCAGTGCTCATCCAATCCCAATTCAGACCTAATTTTTCCTGTTGATAATTGTAATTTTTCAAGTCTGAGTGCATCCGATATTGTTATATGCCCGTCGTAATTGGTATCTGCGTAGTCAAACAAAGGCCGAATGTAAATTTTGTGCAGGTTTAAGAGGATTTGCTTTGAAATCTTACTTGCAATAGGATAAAGAGGGCTTAGTGCACAATTGACCTTTAGGATAATGTCGTTTGTGTGACTATCGAAACGCAAGTCAGAAGAAAATGTTAGGCCGAGGTGTTTATGATTTTCTAAGTTTGGTATTGGCTGGCTTCCCATTCTGAGATTTAGGGGTTTACTGTTTCTCTTACATGTGAATGTTTGTTGCATCGTTTTTGCCGCGTTAATTTGTATGCCCCATTTTGTTCCAAATTCGTGTATAATATCAAGATCTTTTTGAATCGATTGTTGTGCTTCTAGTGAGCCTTGGGTGTGCGAAGAGCAAAGCGACGTGTCATCAGCGAAAAAAACGTATCTCATTTGTAATCATGTCCGCCAAGTCATTTAAATATATTAATGCCAAAAGGGGTCCCAAAACAGAACCCTGTGGGCAGCCCGCATTTATGGTAATTGGTGATGATATGCTGTTTCCTACCCTTACACGCTGTTCTCTATTTTCTAAGTATGATTGTAGCCAATTTAAAGCAGTACCGGTAATCCCACAATGATTTATGCACTTAAAAATAAGTCCTGCATGCCATATTGTATCAAGATATTTTTGTATATCCAAATATATACATGTAAAGTCAAGATTTCGATATAAAGATGAATATAGAGTATGTGTCAAGCAGACTTGTGCTCGACTCAAATTTTTTTAATCGGCTCATATTTGACTCATATATCTTGAGATCCGATTCAACTCATGATTCACAGCAGGTCAAAATTATTTGATTCAACTCAATTCAGACTCAGAGCTACAGAGATCCGATTCAACTCATGACTCAAACAAATTTGAATCGATTCAGATCCGACTCAATGGTATCAGACTCATAAGCCATATGATTTTGTGTGCACTGCTCACACACTATTTATATATATATATATATATATATATATATATATATATATATATATATATATATATATATATATATATATATATATATATATATATATATATATATATATATATATATATATATATATATATATATCTATATATATACATATATATATATATATATATATATATATATATATATATATATATATATATATATATATATATATATATATATATATATATATATATATATATATATATATATATATATATATATATATATATATATATATATATATATTTATATATATTTATATATACATATATATTTATATATACATATATATATATATATATATATATTTATGCATAAGGTTACCATGCATAAGGTTTGAATACAAATATTCTCCATACTGGATGACTACAAAATATTCCTCTCCAAACGCGGATTACAATGCACAAATCCGACCTTGTCTATGCATGAGAATAAAATGTGTGGGAACAAATGCTCACTGGAAAGAATGGAAAAAGATTATAACTCACCTGGTGAGCGGAATACAAATATATTTGCTAGGAAGCAAATTAAAGTGACCATTGCGTATGATTTGAGAAAAGTTCTGCAACCAAATTTCTACCATTTTTTTTAAACTTCGAATGACCTCATGCGGGCTTGAAGGAAAATTTTGATCTACCTTCTTGTAAAGGTAACTTGGGTTTGTTATTTGTCACACAAACCGACGCAATTTATTCAGTGCAAATGCCTGTTCCCAAAAAAAATGCATGGTCGTTTCAGTTCCTATTATTTTTCACAATCACATCCCATTTCTGTGTTGTGTTTCTGGCACTAGAATTGACTCATGCATGATACTGATTGTGAATACCAAGCTTAGCATTAATACTTCTTTTTTGTAGTTATTGTTATTCGTTTTTGGTAAATAACTTAAGTACACCTCATTCTTTATTCACTGGCAGCTGATAAGTTGACAATTGTAATGCTAAGCATTCATAATTATACTGTGTTTTTACTCCCTACCTTGTGTCATGGCATACTATTTACAAAGATACATGCTTTATATCATTTGTTCATAACTTGCATTTGAGTCGCAAGACTCAAATGACTCATTGTGATTCAAATGATTGACTCGTGATTCAACTCATTTAAAAAAAGACATATGTGATTCAACTCGCGACTCAAGATGTGTTTTTGGGAAAAGAATCGATTCAACTCACGGCTCATCCAAAAACGATTGATTCATGAGTCGATTCTCGATTCAACTCGAGTCGAGCACAAGTCTGGTGTCAAGTAGAGCAACTGTAGTTTGATCCCATGATACCACTTGGTGACCACTTTGTTTTTCAGAGAGTATACTATTTTCCGTTATGTGTGAATACATTCGTTTAAAAACTAACTTTTCTAGAATTTTGGACACACACGATAATAGGCTAATTGGCCTATAATTTGTGGGATCAGAGCATGACCCTTTCCTTTTGAATATGGGCGATACATTAGCTTGTTTCTATTCCTTGGGGAAAACTCCGAGTGATAAGGATTTTTGTAATAATTTAGTAAGGGGTTCGTAGATAAAAATAGCAATTAATTTAAGCATCCTGGAAGGTATTTCGTCAGGTCCTGTTGATTTATTTGGATTAAGATGGTTGAGCTGCCGAAGAACTTCATCTTCAGTGACTTGCATTTCTGCCAAACTTGGAAAGCTATGATTATATTGTGCGTCCATAGAGGGTAGTTGCAAGTTGTTAGGTGATTGGGATTGTTCCGCAAAATGCGCGTTCAAGAGTGTTGCCTTCTCTGCATCATCAATAATTGCACCATTTGGACCATCTAGGGGTGGTATGCTTTGGGACATCGTTGTACCAATTATCCCCTTTAAAATTTGATGGTATTTTCGAGGGCTATGTTTGCATTCTCCTAGTTTCATAACCTGGCTCTTAATGTAACTATATTTTTTAGCGATTTGTTAAGTTCGGTGGCTGTTCCGTTGATCTTTCCAATTATTCCAACTAGGCCATGCCTGTATCCTTTTGGCACTTCTAAATAATCGGTCTCGTTTTCTGATATTTGTCTTCAGCTCAGAATTAACCCAAGGTTTGCTTGCCCCGTTGATTTTGATTATTTTGTGGGCATAGCTTCTTTTGCGGATTGAGTAATAACATCAGAAAACATTTTTGCGGCTTCATCAACGTCTTTTCCTAAAACATCTTCCCAGTCTACATTTTGGAGGAATATGATGATTTTGTCCTTGTCTAGCTTATCAAAGTCCTTGGGGACGAGTGGTCTAGGGGTGAGATGCTCGTCTCACAATCGAAAGGTTGTGGGTTCGAGTCTCACCTGTCGCTACTCTTCGCCCGCGACCAATCGGCGTGAGAGATTGGCGACGCTACATGACTCAACGGTCGACGTGTCGTAAAGCCAGTAACCAACCAACCCATATTTTCTTATTATAGATTTGCTTGGTCGACTTGGTGATATTTAAGGTTGCAAATATAGGGTAGTGATCAATATTTGAGAAAGGAGGCAAGATACCACATTCAGAAACCATTTGTTTGTTTGAAGTAATGATTAAGTCTCTAAGATTTTCTACTTCGTTCGCGACTCTTGTCAGTTCGTCTATAAGTTGGAAAAGTTGCAGCGTGTTAATTGTTTCAAGAATATCTAAGTCAAATGGGGTAACTCTTCCCTTGGCGTACTACTGGTTCAAGAAAATATTGCCAGAATTAAAGTCGCCCATAACAAGGATAATTGATGGATTCGACATCAGGGCTAATGACATGCTATCATTAATTTTGTCAATAAATGACTTATATTCGCCTGAGGACAGATTCGGTGGGAGATATGTGCAGCATATTATGATCGATGCATCTTTAATTTTCACCAGACACCATATCCATTCCACATCATCAAGTTCTATGTGGTTGAGTCTTTGGACTGCGAGTGCCGTGCTTACATAGATTGCAACCCCACATCCCTGGCGAGTCCTGTGCCTCGTCAGTGGATCATGTAATTTGTTTAATCTGTAAAGACTTGGGTGGACCTGGTTGCTTAGTTTTGTCTCAGTTAATAATAATATATCTACACTATTTTGAGTTATAAATTGTGCGACCTCATCAAGTCTTGCAGGGGCCGTGATGCTGTTTATGTTTACGTGGCTTATTTTTATTCGTGCTCGACCGACGAATGGAGGACCGGGGTTAGTCTCAATACCAGATATAATGAGGAGTATACTCAGATCATGTGTTTGATTCCAGAGATCAATGAGTACATTTTTCTTGGCACCGGTGCCACGAGTCCCCATTTTATATTCGGGGTGTCCGTGTACGTGATTTCGTACCACACGCCGTGAACGATGTGAATTTTGAATGGGTTGGTTCAAGACCTTTTTAATGTTACTATGTGAAAACAAGACACAGTAAAACCAGTTGGTGGAGACAGGTGCGGACACAGTAATGAGACAAGGGGACGAGTGGTCTAGGGGTAAGATGCTCGTCTCACAATCGAAAGATTGTGGGTTCGAATCTCACCTGTCGCTACTCTTCGCCCGCGACCAATCGGCGTGAGAGATTGGCGACGCTATATGACTCAACGGTCGACGTGTCGTAAAGCCAATAACCAACCAACAGTAATGAGACAATGGTGCATACCCTAGGAACAGCGGTGGTGGGCAGCGCACTTTCAACATTTTCCTCCCTTAATATACGAGGGTTAGGCGTGGCTCGTGAACATCACGACACAAGTCAGTACACATAATGGAGCAAGTTTGGGAATATTTCACAGAAGTAAGATATATACGAGACTCACACCGTGCATGTCGCTAAAATCGCACGTACAGCCTTATGGTCATACTATGCAACTGGTTATGCCCAGATGCGAGAACATGCCTCCGATAGCGCCCAGACAGTTACTCACCGTGGGATTAGCACGCAAGAACTGGTACTCGGCTTTGGGCGTGCCAGTTGCACAGCTCCAAACCGCCTTCATCACACTGTTGGGACCCCTTACCACGTGACAGTGTCCCCACAGTCAGGACACGTCATGACACTTGTGACCAGGGTTGGAAATACAGGCTGTTTCTGGATGCTTGTCATCCAGAGCATTATCCTCTCGGGAAAATTATCCTCTATTTTTTCTCATTTGGAGGTTGAATGGTGCTGTTTGACAATTAACTGTTCTGTGATGTAGTTTTCAAGATGAATTGGCGAGTGCGAACTGAGTTTCTGATGTCACAGGTTTGAAGAAAAATGCCCTCCGTATTCGATTAACCAATAATTTTCCTCTCAACATCCAGAGCTGCAACGATCCAACCCTGGTTGTGACCCCTTGCTATGTGACAGTGTCTCCACAGTCAGGACATGTCACGATACCGTTGGGACGCCTTACCGTGTGACAATGTTTCCACAATGAGGACACTCCATGCTACTGTTGGATCCCCTCATCATGTGACGGTGTCTCCACGGTGAAGACACGCTGTGAGTTCGCGAAGTCATAAAAAATAGTTGCCCTGTGGTCTTTTAATGCTAAACAAACACACCATGTGTGCTGCAACACGGCCATATTGTGCACTGGCAGCGTAACACTGAGTACATCAGTTCTGACGCGTCGGCAGTGTCACGACGTGGCGAGTGAGGCGGAGGAGGCGATCGAGACTGAGTGGTGGCCGGCCGAAGATCGGGCCGACTTGCACATGTGGCTGTGTGTGGAGCGGCTGCGGGTGTGTTGCCCCGCCGGCCACTTCGGGCCTGCCTGCCAGCCGTGTTCGGGCGGTGCCGACCGACCGTGCTCCGGCCGCGGCCACTGCAAGGTACTGCACTGCGTCCGGCCGTCACACACCCGACCACCGGCCGGCGCTCGCTCGTCACACGGTCATGCCGCGTCACGTCACGACATGGTCGTGGAAACTGGTAGACTGTCTTAGCCTGTGGACCGCTACACTATTTTGCTGAAACAGTGTGGCCGTGACAGACAGCACGGTACCAGTCAACAGTGCCGTCAAAACAAAATGTTAATCGATCTGCTACGACGACCTCGAATTGTTCTTACCGCTCCTGTGCCCTCCAGGGTGATGGAACCCGTAAGGGTAGCGGCGCATGCGTGTGCAACATGGGCTACGCCGGCTCGGTGTGTCGGTCGTGTAACCTCACTGGCCACTACGAGGCGTACAAGGACGACTCGAAGCTGGTGTGCTCGCCCTGCCACAAGGCATGTGATGGCGCCTGTGCTGGGGTAAGTACCGACAGTTGGACGTGGAATGATGCTGTTTGACAATGGACTGCTCCGTGACGACGTGTTCAATATCCATTGGAAAATGCAAACTGAGGTTCTGATGTCACAGGTTTGAAGACAAATATCCTCTCCATATTCGATACCCCAACAATTGTTATCTCCCCATCCATGATAACAAATTCTGAAATTAAGCGGAGTACGACACTCAAACTGATGCATGTCCACATTCTTCGGTCAAATATTGCTTCCTATTGGCATCTTAACCGGCGCATCCAAATTTTAGTGCGAGAAATTAAATAAAACGCAACCAATATTAATTGTCTCCAGCTTCAGGTCTGGATAGTGTGTTTGGACACTATTCAACCCTGAAGCTAACCTACAATTTTCTGCAAGTCATTTCATGTTTTGTTTGCATCTTTGGTGACAAAAATTGAAGAATATAAATTATTTACATTCGAATCTCAACTGAAAACAAACTTCGACGAGCTACCTCAGCTTGACTCACCCTACCTCACCTAGCCTCAGTTCTACCTTTACGACATCCGCTTGACCTCATTGACCCCAGCTTGACCTGACCTGACCTCATAACCCGACCCAACCTGAGCTTGACCTCGCCCTGCCCTAGTGTGATCCGACCCGACAGCGTGACCTCATCGTGGCACCCGCTCCGACTTGAATGTGATCTGGCCGTGACCTGATCTCAACCCCAGGCGGGACCGAAACACTGTGTGCGCTGTGCGACGGGCTACGAGTGGGAGTCGGAATACGGCTGCTCGGACGTGAACGAGTGTGAGCGGACGGACATGTGCCGCACCAACCAGCTCTGTGTCAACGACCCCGGCACATACACCTGCATGGGTGAGTCTGAACACTCAGCACAGCCCCGCTCGATGGCCGGACATGTGCCGCACCAACCAGCTCTGTGTCAACGACCCTGGCACACACACCTGCATGGGTGAGTCCATGGGTGTAGCCACGGTTTCGAAATTGGTGGGGTGGGGGGGACAAACCAGGGACGCGGTAAGTTTGGACAAGATAGAGGGATAGCCCCCCCCCCCCCACACACACACAAAACAAATCCTTGGATTTCAGCCACTTCTTTTTCAATGTCTGGTTTTTAGATTTATCATTGTGAAAAATTATATTTTGCGAAAAAACGTAAATTTGAAGTATAGCATGTTTTTTCTTCATTATTCAGAATACCAGGTCTATGAAGGTGACTAAGATGATGGGACCACCTATTTTTTTGTGCAAATGAAGAAGGAAAATTTTTTTTTGGTTAAGATTTGTGAACAATTTTCGAACTTAAATATAAACTAACCTTACCTAGCCAAACCTAGCCCATTTGTTTGCTTTATTCAGGTAAATGAGTGTAAAAACTTTCCTTGTTACCACCTTAAAGCACAATGATGCCAGTTTCAAAAAACAATTCATAAAATTTCCGAAAAAAAAACAAAAAAATTCCTCAAAAGCAGCTTAGCTTAGGTTAGGTTACGTTAGGCTGGGCTAGGTTTCTTTTTTAATTTTGAGAATTTTCAGAAAATAAATTGCTCGACATTTTTCTAATTATATTTTTGGGACTTTTTTCTCCAAAGGTATGTTAGGCTAGGTTAGGTTAGGTTATGTTTCATTTTTATTTAAGTTTTTAGCTTTTTTTTGGAATGTTACCGAACTCAAAGCCACTTTTCGGTATTATTTTGCTCACAACCTGAAAAGTAAGCATTTGCACAGAAAATAAGTGGTCCCATCATCCTAGTCACCTTCATAAATATTATATTCCAAAGCAAAATTTCAAAAATACACCCTATGTTGCAAGTTTATCACAAAATGTCGCGTCAAAGTTAACAAGTTCCACTCCTTATCACTGTCTATGAACATCTAGCTTTATGTCGTATGTGCTGGGCCCGATTTCACAATCACCATAGACCCATGCTGTAAGTGTGTTAAGCTTTGCCCTCTTGTAGCAGGAAAAACATAAAATATTGGACGATGGTTTTATTGTAGTAAATATGGACATACAATAACCTTGACCATGCTTTCCTGTTTTACGGGGACACATTTCGATGCAATGACAACCAGGGCGGACAAAGGGTGTGGCACTGAGGGCATGTGCCCCCCACGTGGAAAGTGACGACCCTCAGGCCGGGAAAAGGCGCCCCTCTGAAAAGGTTTCAGTGTACCCGCTCGAATTTTTCAGCCAGAGGCTGAAAAAGGCACCCCCTTGGAAGGAAAGTCGCCCCTTCGGGAAGGGCTGAGTGCATCCTGCCCCTCGAATTTTGCAGCCAGGGGTTTTGTGCTTTTGCTCCAGGTGCTTTTGCAGTGGTGCCGCTCTAAAGAAATGGCGCCCCTCCAGATGAGTGTCCCCATCACAATTCCTAGATCCACCCAGGGGACGATTGGTCTAGGGGTAAGATGCTCGTCTCACAATCGAAAGATTGTGGGTTCGAGTCTCACCTGTCGCTACTCTTCGCCCGCGACCAATCGGCGTGAGAGATTGGCGACGCTATATGACTCAACGGTCGACGTGTCGTAAAAACCAATAACCAACTAGATCCACCCATGATTACAACATTGCTCTCTCGTGGTTGGGGACGAGTGGTCTAGGGGTAAGATGCTCGTCTCACAATCGAAAGATTGTGGGTTCGAGTTTCACCTGTCGCTACTCTTCGCCCGCGACCAATCGGCGTGAGAGATTGGCGACGCTATATGGCTCAACGGTCGACGTGCCGTAAAACCAATAACCAACCAACCTCTCGGGGTTATGAACATAGACTGGTTATATAATTGTGTGTATTCACGTGTGGCTTCTGTTCCAAATTTTACAACTTCCGTTGAACTATTAAGAGGAAAGCGGACAATTTGAAAAATATATATTTTATATGTCCGGAACAGCAATGTGGCGGTGTAAATACAAAAAAACAGCGATGAGAGCGCCGTCCGAGCAGGTTATGACGGATTTCTTGGGGGTGCTCCTTGTCATAGGATATGAGTGCCTGCTATCACAACGGCTGGAAAAAAAACAGACTTGATCCTCCCATTCCTATTGCACTCAATCATTGTACACGCACTGGACCTTCGACACCAGTGAAATTATTTCGATATCTCAACATTCTGATACCGTACGGCGAGCCACGTCGAATGACACCCACATAATGCAAATTGAAGTCACAGCGACGAAACGCGAGGATTTTGACAAATTAAGGCTAACCTTTAACCTTGAGGCTTGACCTGACGTCCCGGGTTGAAATGTTGTTCGAGTGTTGCCCACGGGCTATCTCTTGATGCAAAACATGGGTGGCTTTGGAAGAAAATGAAGAAACGCGGGGCGACCGAAGATATGAGCTCGACCATTGACTTCGAAAATTAATGTGATTTCTGAACAGTTTGCTTGAGTACCTCACGGCACGTCGAATGACTCCCACTGGATACAAATTAAGACATAGCGACGAGGCGCGAGGACTTCGAGTAATTTAAGCCATCCTTCGATTTTGTGGTTTGAAACCGACATGTTCCAGTTTGAAATGTTACTCGAGGTGCACCACGGCCTAATGCTTGATACCAGATGTGGGTAGGTTAGGGCGACGCAAAATATGAGGCGACCAAAGAAATCGGTTTGACCTTTGACCTTTCAAATTAGTTCGATTTGGTAGCATTATAATACGGCACAAGCCGCGTCAAATGACACCCACTTGATGGAAATTGAACCCATAACGACGAATCGCGAGGACTTCGAAAAATTCAAACTAGCCTTGACCTTGAGGTTTGACCTTGATATATCCCGGTTTCAAAATGTTGCTCGATAGTTCATCATGGTCTACCGCTTGATATTGGACCTGGGTAGGCTTGGGCGACCCCCCCCAAAAAAAAAAAAAAAAAAAAAGTGAGACGACCGAAGAAATCAGATTGAATTTTGACCCGTCGAGATGATTTCTAATTATAAACTTTCTGATACCGCACAACAAGCGACCTCGAATTACATCCATTTTCTGCAGATTGAAGCCATAGCGACGAAACGCGAGGTCGTCGAAGAACTCAATCAAATATTTCACCTTGACATGTCCCGGTTTGATTTGGGTGAAAGCGGGAAAAAAATGGGAGGCGACCGAAAAAACCGGTTTGCGTTGGACTAGACCGTTAAGGTGGTAATGTGAGACGTATGTAGTTGCTTGCAGGGTGTTCAGTGCAAGCAGAAACTGTGGTAATTGATCGAGCGATCATAAACCCGTCGCTGAATGCCGATGCCAATACAAATACTCCTCTGGCGAACACGTCGCTGAATACGAATACGTTAACTTGACGTGCTTACTTAAGGCTGCCCACGACTCTCCTCCATTGTTTTGAGGATACCCAAGGACACCCAGAGTCACGTTTGTTCAAGGTATATCAATGTATGCGCAGGGAATGCAACGTAAGACTATAATAAAGCCTTGCGGTAATGAATTTTTTTTTGCCTGGCAAATACTATTTTACACCGAAGCGAAAACACAAGATGGCCAAGGTTCATGTTGTTCAATAATGGTCTGGAAATACAAATTTCTAACGTTTGCTGATTTACCATTCGGAGATTTTGTGACGACAGATAGCCTGTGAAGACCGTTGAAGCACCTGATCGGTTTCTGGCATTTTTGGTGATTCTCTTGCATATATATTGTCACTTTATAAATGACTAAGCATAATTTTGCGGCGATCATACTCAGGTAGCTGAGGCTTGGGGGGGGGGGGCACGGAAAAAATTGGGGGGACAAATCGCCACTTAAGAAGAACAAAAATTGTGGACATGTACCCCAGCCCCCAGTGGTTACACCCATGGGTGAGTCCCTGAACACTCAACGCAGTCCCGCTCGATGCCCCCCTCCCCCCTCCCCCGACGAGGCACCACCTTTCCGTGCTGGTGGTGGTGGGGATTGCTCCCCCAATGATACGGCGGCCTAGTCCAATGGTGAGGGGCCAGACTAGGAGCTCCTCACTCTTCCTTCCATCAATATGCTTCCATTCCAATGTCCATCCCATCTCAACATCCATGTCCTTCGTCTGGCCGCCTATCCCTACTATGAGCAGGTAGGACAACTTCCCCGATCCTGCTCGCCAGCTTAATTTTATCGGGGTAGTCGCGCGCCCTCAGCCCGTCCCCCGGGGTTGACGGAGTCTTGGAGGTTGAGGTACCCCGTCGTACGGTGCTACTTGCGACGGGAGAACAACAAGCCTCTTTGGTCCCAATATATCGGAGGGACGGGCAAGTCCGTAGGGCCCCGTACGGGTCAAGTGGCTGGTTTCCTCGGGATGGTAGCCTGGGTTTATTCCCAGTGCTCGCCGGCCCGACCGGCCGAGGTCACGGGGTGGGTGGCGCTTTGGCGCGGCCGGGGTGTTGACCTCTCTTCCGGCCGCGTGAAGGCGTCGCCCGTCCAGTATAACTCCACCGACTTCTGGCGTCCTCCCGTTTACGGGGCACAGACTTCCTCCAGTAGGGCCCCACGGTGGTGGGACGTCCGCGGAGCTGAATACCAACGCAATTTCATGGCAAACCACAACCAACGAACTGTTCCTGGTCCGTCTCGCAGTGGGCAGAATAACTGGTCCCCTACCTGGGGCCGGTGTCCGGAAAACAGTGAGATAATAACTTGTCAAAGCTCCGAATGCTAGTTTTTCGCGGACAAGCGAATGAGCTCGCATCACTGTCCCACTTTCAAAGGCGGAACACATGTTCGGACATCGGACAAAGCCGGTACATGTTCGAACACCGCACATTTCAAAGGCGGATAGGTTCGGTGAAATTGTTCGGTGTGGCAAATCAAAGGATGGCGGACTCGAAGTCGATTTTGCGGTACCGGAGCAGGCGGAAAAGGCGCTAAACAGTTACGAACTAGTCTACAGCGTGCGCAAGGAAAAGGAAACTCACGTGAATATTTAAACTACAGTTGAGCCCCCCCCCCCCCACCACCACCACCACCACCACCACCACCAAGAAAAGAACACTTCGCGAGGAATCATAAACTGCTTTTACCTCAAGCACGTACCGGAGAATGAAACAGTGGATGGCTATCATAGTTTGCAGTGACAGCGGCGAAGACGCTAAAGGTGAGGAGAAGTGGATAATTAATTTCGACGAACAATATCATTCTGACTTTCAATAGAAAGGATTTGCTTTCTCAAACACTGGTGGATTATGGATGTGTTAAGATGTGCCTTTTTCTCCCCAACCCCATGCGTTCCTTCAGGTGTCAAATACCTGTGCGCTCGGCGAGGAGTCTCTGGACCAAGACCGAGCTGCCCGGTCAGACGCCCCATGTCGGGAGCTCTCGGGTGGACCTGAACAGCGGGCCTTGGCCGGGTCACCGAGGGTGTTGCTACCGGAACCCGACGGGAAGTCACACCGGTTTCTCCAGAAATGACTGATGGGGGTGAGGAGTAAGAGTGGTTTCGGTAGGTTCAGGGATGGACTGGATGGGGCCGGTGGAGGTTGCGGGTAAGGATTGCAGGTAGACGTTGGAGTGCTTGACGTGTCGATTGGTCGACTGGGCACGACTCCACTCCTTCGGAGCTCGCTCAGCGGCTGGCTTCGGGGCACTTCAGGGACACGTGGTGGCGAAGCATCGCGTTCTGCCACCTCGGAACGGGGTTCGTGCTCAGATTGTCTCGTTGGAGAGGGGACGAGTACGCCTAGAGAGCGGAGAAAAGCACTCGGCTGTGCGATCAGTTGTTCTGTATTGCATACCGGAACCTGTTGTGAGACTGAGGTAATGTTTTTAACTTTCGAGGCTTACGATGGTTTAAGGTGGGATTTCTCGTATCAATCCCAGCTTCGCGGAAGGTAACTTTTTGTGAGTACCTGATAGAAATGCCTTCTTTTTATTTGGAGTAGCTAGGACGGGTGCGGTCGAACGAAGTGTGGGGATCTTGTCCTCCGCCACAATTTACACTGGTGGGTATCTCGGTGGTACACTGCTCTCCTGCATGGTCGAGAGAAGCACATCTGCATGGAGCGGTTTCGACAAAACTGGTTTGTATGGCGATATCTTTGACACCTGAAGCAACGCATGGGGTTGGGGAGGAAAAGGCGCACCTTAACGCAAATGTAACCCACCCGTATCTGAGAAGGCAAATCCGTTCTGTTGAACGTCATAATGATATTAAGCGAAATAATTTCGTGTTCGTCGAAGTTAATTATCCACCTCTCCTCATCTTTTATCTCCTTCGCCGCCGTCACTCCAAATTCCCATCCACTATTTTATACTCTGGTACGTACTTCAGGTCAAAGCAGTCCTCTATAAATGTTCTTTGTTTTATGGGGTTCAACGGTACTTGGAATTTTCACGTCGTGAGTTTTCTTTCCATTGCGCACACTGTAAACTAGTTCGGAACTGCTTAGCGTCTTTTCCACATGCTCGGGTACCGCAAACTCGACTTCGAGTCCACCAACTTTTAATTTGTCGCACCGCACAATCTCGCCAAACCTATCGCATGCATTCCATCTTTGAAAGTGGGACAGGGATGCGTGTTCATTCGCTTGACCGCGAAAAAAACTAGCACTCGGGGTCTCGATGATGTATTGTCCCCGTTCCTTCCAGGGCTGAAAGCACACCGGCTCCCGATAGGGGAGCGGTTATTCTGGCCACTGCGAAAGGGACCAGGAAAAGTTCTTTGCTTGTTGTGGTTTGCCATGTAGTTCTGCTTAGTATTCAGCCCCGCGGCCGTCTCACTACCGTGGGGCCCTACTGGGGGGACGCCTGTGCCCCGAAACCGGGAGGACGCCAGACGTCCGCGGAACTATGCGGGGCAGGCGACGCCGTCCCCTGGCCGGGAGAGAGAAGCTCACCACCCCGACCGGGATCCAGCCGCTCATCCGTTGACCCCAGCCGGCCGGGCCGGCAGCCACTGAACCCAGGTTACCAGCCCGAGGCGACTCGTCACTTGGCCCGTATGGGGCCCTACAGATCCGCCCGCCCCTTCGGGACATCGGGACCGAAGAGGCGTGTTGCTCCCCCATCACAACTAGCACCGTGCGGCGGGAGAACTCAGCCTCCAGGACTCTGTCAACCAGGGGGGGGGGGGGCTGGCCGAGGGGCGCGACTACCCAGATAAAACTGAGCTGGTGGGCAGGACCGGGGAAGTTGTCCTACCTGCTCATAGTAGGGAGGGTTAGTGTTGCCGGGCCAGGTGAAGACATGGATGTTGAGATGGGATGAATATTGGAATGGGAGCATATGGATGGAGGGACGAGTGAGGCACTCCTGATCTGGCCCCTCATCGGTGGGCCTGTGGACTGGCCCGCCGTTTCATTGGGGCACGCAACCCCCACCACGGAAAGGTGGTGCCTCGTCGGGGAGGGGTGTTCTCTCATCGCATGATTGCAACATTCAGTCGAGCGCGCATTATGCATGGCACCCAATTTTGCGTCAGGATGCGCAGACTTTTCGAGGACAGCGATATTCGATTGCAGATAATTATGCGAGTCGGTTTGCCACATACGCCGCCTTGGCAGGTGACCCATCCAACAATAGACATTTCACTCTCCGCGGTGAAGAAGGCTGATGTTGCTACATAACACGACCGTCTGTCACATGCTCTAGAACACACGCCTCTTCTGACGGATACGTCCCGATTTGTACAGACGGATTCAAGACTGATACTGGCGTTGGCAGTGCATTTGTTATTGGTTCCCTGTCGAGGTCTTTCTCTCTACCACCCCACGGAACGGTATGGACGTCATAACTGGTTTCCTTCATCAAGGCCCTCGGCTTTATTGAAGCAGGAATGCATCGCATGCCATTTTTGCAGATTCCCTTAGCAGTTTTTAAGCGCTAAAGCAGTTTAACTCATATATCCCAATTGTACAGGATGTTCTACGGCGTATCAGATCACTGGCTCAAGCTGGTGAGGCTATTATCCTCTGTTAGATTCCGAGCCATGTCGGCTTCGCGGGAAACGAGGCAGCGGATGCTGCTGCGAAGCGTGCAGCGCAGGCCCCATACCTGTGATCTATGCCGCTCTCCGCGAGGGACTATCACCGTTTAATCACGGCCTTTGTTTAAAAATGGCAATATAGCTCGGACATTTTCCTGGACAACAAACTACGAACGATCAAACCATGTCTTGGAGAGTGGGCCTCGTTCTACCAAAGGACTAGGCGGGACGAGGTCGTGCTCTGTCGCCTTCGGCTTCAGCACAATCACCCAACACACCATCATCTGCTCTGTGGGGAAGACAGGCCAAACTGTCCTCGATGTTACGCACCGCTGTCAGTGTGTCAGGTTTTGACTACGCATGTTTTATATATGACAGCGCATGTACAGAAAGTAAACGATCACTGAATGTGGTACACCATTCGGCGCTCCACATTTTGACCGGCGCCTTCCACACTTCGCCTTCTGTGAGCCTTTTGGCTGAAGCCCACGAGCCACCACTCTCGCTCCGCCGCGAAACGCTCGGGATGCGCTACGCTTGTAAACTGCGAAAATTCCCCGGCCATCCCGCTTGTGCGCATGTATTCTCACATCGCCTGATTGCAGCATCCGGTCGAGCGCGCATTATGCATGGCACCCTATTTTGCGTCAGAATGTGCACTCAGCGATATTCGACTGCAGGGAATTATGCGGGTCGGTTTCCACAAACACCGCCTTGGCAGTGAACCCATCCAACAATCGAAATGTCACTCTCCGTGGTGAAGAAGTCACAGTTGTAAATTATTCGCGAAATAGGCTGGAATATACCACTTACTGGGCACTGAATCGACATCCTTCCCAAAGGAGTATCGACATCGTGCTTCTTGGCACGGGTTTGTGAATTCTTCATTACTCATTTATAATTGTATCCCGTTTACAAATATCATGCTTATGCTCACCATAACGGATCTGGGATCGTGATATTGAACATCCCGTAGCGCAGTTCCAGATGCAGGGATTGTCTGTGATGTGCTATGTTATATAATGCCGGTTTATAGCATGGGTGTTTGCATCGTTGTCGTTAATATCGGTGTCACCAAACCTCTCCTGTCCTGTCACCTCTCCAAACATGCAAAGTGGGAACAGTGATATGTACGCAATTTCCTCAAAGCTGGGTTTCCAGGATTTAACAATGTTTTAATAACGTTATTTCCGTGGTGATTTTAACATCCCGCTGTACTCGTTTCGACATCTCACACCTAACGATAAATCATTATTTTAACACAGAGAAGCCACATGCTACACCATACGACCTTCTGTCACATGCTCTAGAACACATAGCCTCTTTTGACGGATACGTACCGATTTATACAGACCGATCCAAGTCCGATACAGACGTTGGCAGTGCATTTGTTATTGGTTCTCTGTCAAGATCTTTCTCTCTACCACCCCATGCAATGGTATACACGTCAAAGCTGGTTGCCATCATCAAGGCCCTCAGTTTTATTGAAGTAGGACGGGAAGCCACACATGTCATTTTTGCCAATTCCCTCAGCAGTCTTTGGGCGCTAAGGCAGTTTAACCCACCTGATCTCACTGTACATAATGTTTTACGGCGTCTCAGATCACTGACTCATGCTGGGAAGTCTATTATCTTCTGTTGGTTTCTGAGCCACGTTGGCACCGCGGGGAACCAGGCAGCGGATCCTGCTGCGAAACGTGCAGCCCGAGGCCCATACCTGCGATTTATGCCGCTCCCGCAAGGGAATATCACCGTTCAACCACCACGACATTTTTTTTTAATGGCAGCATCGCTGGGACACTGCTGGACAACAAACTATGAACGATAAAATCATGTAATAGGGAGTGGGTCTCGTCCTGCCGCAGGACGAGGCGGGACGAGGTCGTGCTCTGCTGCCTTCAGCTTGAGCACACTCACCCAACACACCACCATCTGCTCTTTGCGGAAGACAGGCCAAACTGCCCTCGATGTCGCACACCGCTGTCAGTACGTCACGTTCTGATTTCATGCCCTTTGCTCGCCGATGATCGAAGACGCCTATTTGGAGTGGCGCAGCCGCTGTCACTCCGCGATCTCCTGGGTGACCACTCGCGCGCGGTAACTTCGGCACAACTTTTTCGATTTCTTTCGGATGTCGACTTCAGAGCGATTTGCACATCTCACTGACATGTAACACTACGAGCTCGGAATGATTTGGTTGTATTCTGAAGGTTCGTGTACTACTGGTGACACCAATCCTCTAAAGCTGTCCATCTAGCATTGTTATGGTCGCTGTATGACCGAAGCAGTCGATGCGCCTAAGCCCAAATAACCAACCAACCCACCGCTCAATGGCCAGACACGTGCCGATGGTAATCAATGCCAGCGCTCTGGCAAAACTGCCTCTCTGCTGTATATGGCAGCGCAGTCACCAGACGTGTGTATGTTTTTCTGTGTTTCAGACTGCGACAAAGCGTGCGCCACATGCCACGGCGACGGGCCCGACATGTGCCACGAGTGTGCGGAGGGCTTCGCTAAAAAGGGCAAATTCTGTGTCGGTAAGTTCCAGCATGACTATCGACATCCACGAACATCCCCTCCCAGATTGTCACAACCCAGCCAGAGGCGAGGTTATACATGTCGATTCTTGTTTTTTGCCGACAATAGTTTGTTTCCGTGTTGTTTTTGTCACTCCATGATCTCATCTGGTTATACATGTTTATCGTTGCCCTGGGGGCATTCCACGACAGATCGATCAGGCCCGTGCCCCCATCTCTTAGATCTGGACCAATAGTGTTGTGTGGATTACCCTAGTATCTGAATGCACTAGAGCAAATTTTACTTCCATCATGCCAATGGTTCAGGAGTTATAGCCTCGGACATTTCTGGAAGGTCAATCTGCAAGGCAATGTTCGGTGGCCCATAACTATGTTACATATCATTCAAAATAGGTATATATCCAGACATTTTCGATCTCGCAAAGGTTCAGGGATCCAATTCCAACATTAAAAAAAGATTTCGTGTATACTTTAAAGGTTATCTCATGACCTGAGGTAACGTGACCTCCGGTGACCTCGATTCCCCTTAAAATGTTGCCGAAAGAATTTACCGGATAGATGGACCATATTTTGATTTTTATTTGCATGTGTTAATTGATTTTTTTTCATTATTTATATACATATATACATCCATACGTATATTTATATATATATATATATATATATATATATATATATATATCTACTAGTTAAGATGGAATGACAAATTGTGAAAACACAGAGCAATTGGAGCATAGCTTTATTAACAACGTTTCGGCCCACGCCTTTCTCAAGCTATGGACAATTTACAGGCATGGAGGTCTTTAGCACTTGTCTTTTTTCTTCTTTTTTCTCTTTTTCTTCTTTTTTCCCCTCTCTTCCTTCCCACTTCGAACACAGGTCACGAGACATCAATCATGAAGCACTTCGCATGTGTTGACACCGAATGAACCAGACAGTGAAAACAGTACATTGGAAATGACCAAATAAGTACGACAGTGATGTTTAACCTATCCCTTTTTCAACATGTTCCACAATCAGTTCCGCTACAACACTTGCAATTTTGAAACTACCAGAAACACCATTGATATTCTCACGTGTGGCAATATACGCGGATTCCAGTTTTCCGACACCTCTTCCCATGTCCACCACTAAGAACAGATGCTCCTTTCCAATTTGGGAGATGGCCTTCTTCATCGGCATGCACCACCATAGCATTAGAAAGTCTATGGTATCTGAGGTCTAAACGATGTTCCCCAATTCCCCCGCCCCGTTTTCCCATAGTAACTTTTTCCACATCCTCCTGCGCAAGGAATTTTGTAGACTACGCTTTTTTCGTTCACGTTGTGGACCCCTTTCTTGACTATGTCTTTGATTTTGACCCCTGCTGAGAGACTGATGTTGATTTTGTCTTTTGTGAATCGGGAGATGGTGACTGTTCCCTGTGATTCCGGTACTGATATGCACCTTTTTGTCAAAACTCGTTGCTTGGCCTTTGCCATGCACATCACCTTTTCCGCTTTTTGGCGTAACTTCACTACCAGACCCTCTGGATATTTCAGCAACTTGAAAGACTCCTTGATGAAAAGCAATTCTTCTGCGGGGCACTCAGGACTGCAGATTATATGAGCCCTTAAGAAAAAACCCATCAGGACCCCTGTTTTTGTTTCATGGCTGTGACCCGAGAAGTAGTGCAAAATATCGTTTTTGTTAGTGGGCTTTCTGTACACTGAAAATGTGCATCTGCTGTCGCAGCGTTTGATCAGTGTGTCCAAGAAAGGAATCTCAGCCTCATTATCTTTTTCTTTTTCTTTTCTAACGTGAATTGAATCGATGGATGCACATCGTTAATATTTGTGTTGACCGCATCGAGATCAGCAACTTGATCAACAATCACCAATATGTCATCTACGTATCTCAGCCAAAAGGAGTTGGGGCCAATCATAGATTTGAAATTGTCCGTTTCGAGGGTTTCCATAAACAAACATACCAGAACAGGACTCAATGGTGAGCCCATGGTGAGGCCGTTGATTTGACAATATTCTTCCCCCTGAAACTGTAGTGCTCCAAATTCCACACATGTACGCACGAGCTGTATGAAATGACTCTTTGGAACTGGAAGCTCTAATTTATTTGACTTGTCGGTGGCCCTAGAAACCGTACACTGGTAACCGTGACTTGATTACAAACCTTTCGGACCGCGATCTAAGTTCGATAGAAACAGAAGCCTTATCATTCAGCCTCAATTTCGCTGTCGGATCCCACAAACAAGACTATCTGAAATCCGTAACTCGCAACCAGTGGTATCCCGACAGTGATATCGACAAGGGTTTCATCCAAGGACTCGCCACCTGTTGTTCGGCGTTATCGGCCACAAGACAGCCATCCCTCTCACGAAGATATTTGAAAGCTCTGAAAGATATCGGCAATGACCATCAGATACTAATAACAAGAGCAGACAAGGGCGGAGGAGTGTCAAAAATGTGTCAAATGTGTCAAAAATGAATGCTCTTCTAGACGATGCGGTGACCTACCAATCGGTACCAATAGGAAGTGCACAGAAAGAGAGTGCCCAGTTTCAGAAAAAAAAGCTCGCTCCATCCTGAGAAAATCAGTGAAAGGAAAAGGACTTCTACACCTAATAGAGGAGTCCCCAAGGACGCCTTCCATGGGAGGTCTACCAAAAACTTACAAATCTGATGTACCCATGTGTCCAATTGTTTCAGGTATATGAAGTGCTCCACATAAGCTGGCGAAAAAAACTAGCAAAACCTTTGTCAGAAATGCTAGGGCAGATAAGTGAGAGCCACCTAAGGAATTCAGGCGACTTACTAGGTAGAATCAGAGAGATAGACTTCACCAGAAAAAGGCTGGCAAGCTTTGACGTGAAATCTTTGTTCACGAATGTCGCTATCGGGGGAGCCATGGAAGCGGTTTCTAGGGCCTTAGACAAGTCAAATCAATTAGAGCTTCCAGTTGCAAAGAGTCATTTCATACAGCTCGTGCGTACATGTGTGGAATTTGGAGCACTACAGTTTCAGGGGAAAGAATATCGTCAAACCAACGGCCTCCCCATGGGCTCACCATTGAGTCCTGTTCTGGCATGTTTGTTTATGGAAACCCTCGAGGCGGACAATTTCAAATATATGATTGGGCCCAACTCCCTTTGGCTGAGATACGCAGATGACATATTGGTGATTGTTGATCAAGATACTGATCTCGATGCGGTCAACACAAATATTAACGATGTACATTCATCGATTCAATTCACGTTAGAAAAAGAAAAAGATAATGAGGCTGAGATTCCTTTCTTGGACACACTGATCAAACGCTGTGACAGCAGATGCACATTTTCAGTGTACAGAAAGCCCATTAACAAAAACGATGTTTTGTACTACTTCTCGGGTGACAGCCATGAAAAACAAAGGTCCTGATGTGCAATTTCTTAAGGGCTTATATAATCTGCAGTATGCAGAGTGCCTCGCAGAAGAATTGTCTTTCAAGTTGCTGAAATATCCAGAGGGTCTGATAGTGAAGTTGCGCCAAAAAGCCGAAAAGGTGATGTGCATGACAAAGGCCAAGCAACAAGTTTTGGCAAAAAGGTCCATATCAGTACCGGAATCACAGGGAGCAATCACCATCTCCCGATTCACGAAATACAAAATTAACATCAGTCTCTCAGCAGGGCTCAAAATCAAAGGCATAGTTAAGAAAGGGGTCCGCAACGTGAACGAAAAAAGCGTAGTCTGCAAAATTCCTTGCGCAAGAGGATGTGGAAAAAGTTACTATGTGGAAACGGGGCGGAGGATAGTGGCCAGAATTGGGGAACATCGTTCAGACCTCGGATACCATAGACTTTCTAATGCTATGGTGGTGCATGCCGATGAAGAAGACCATCTCCCAAATTGGAAAGTAGCATCTGTTCTTAGTGGTGGACTTGGGAACAGGTGTCGGAAGACTGTGGAATCCGCGTATATTGCCACACGTGAGAATATCAATGGTGTTTCTGGTAGTTCCAAAATTGCAAGTGTTGTAGCGGAACTGATTGTGGAACATGTTGAAAAAGGATAGGTTTAACATCACTGTCGTACTTATTTGGTCGTTTCCAATGTACTGTTTTCACTGTCTGGTTCATTCGGTGTCAACACATGCGAAGTGCTTTATGATTGATGTCTCGTGACCTGTGTGCGAAGTGGGAGGGAAGAGAGGGGGAAAAGGGAAGGGAAAAAGAAGAGGAGAGAGAAAAAAAAAGAGACAAGTGCTAAATACCCCCATGCCTGTAAATTGTCCATAGCTTGAGATAGGCGTGAGCCGAAACGTTGTTAATAAAGCTATGCTCCCATTGCTCTGTGTTTTCACACACACACACACACACACACACACACATATATATATATATATATATATATATATATATATATATATATATATATATATATATATATATATATATATCTATATATACGTATATGTATGTATGTATGTATATATGTGTATATATACACACACACACATATATATATATATATATATATATATATATATATATATAGCATGAATTTAACTAGCTTGAACAAAATTACGAGTGCTCATCTTCATGCACACAATTGCTTCTTTCTGTTATCCGCTACCTTCAGACGTAGTTTAATAGGGAGGATGTTCATGATAAGTGTGGGGCCCAGTGCAGCAGCCAGGATTTTCCTAAAGGAAGCCTCAGCAAAGAATGCAGGGAAACGGAAAGCTTTCGGCGCGCAATTTAGGGTTTTGCGGGATCAAAATCTCAAATGTTCTTGCTTGATCCAGTATATTTTTGTTTGCTAAGGTGGGGTGGTCTCCCTTGCCATCTGGTGGGGCCCATATTGTTGCGCCTTTTAAACGCCGTCTTACTTTTTCTAAATGAAGCGTGAATTATAGTGGGGAAAATAAGTGCAAGACTTGGGGACAGGATAACTACTAGGAGCATACCTGACCACTTATGCCAAGCACACAGCATCCTGCAAGTTATTTTTATTTCTTTTTGTTTAACTGGTGTCACCCGCGTCCAACGTGAAGCAACTCGTACCGCTGGAGCGGCCGTCATCACAGCTATCGCTAGGCTGTTTGTTTCGCCATCGCTGGAACGACCGTAGCTGCTGGAGCAGCTGTGGTCAGGTCACTGGAACAGCTGTTGCCGCTTGGGCGGTCGTCACCGCGAGAACGGCTGTGTCCGTTGTGGCGCCCGTGTGATGGTGCCGCCGCTGAGGTGGCGGTGGGCGACCTTCCCGGTCCTTGACAGCATTTATGGCCCTGGGATATCGTATCTCTGAGGCTGGCTCTCATTATTCCTCGCGCCCATCGCTAGTTCACAAGGACTCTCTTAGCTCTCGGATGGCCCCGATCCCTCAGGTGCCCGTCACAAAGCTCAGAAACATCCCAGTCCAGTCCGCTTTGGCTCTATTCATCTTGCATGGGCCATTCCCAGTCCTCGAAAAATGTTCTAGCTTTCAGGGGAATCCTGCAGTTCTGAGACAGGCCTTACAATTTCTCGCAAACGTCGCCAGCTCTCGAAACTCTACTTAGCTCTTTAGTGGATCTGTTCATCCCAAACCCTAGAAACATCACAGTCCGGTCCGCTCTAGCTCTCAGCGGACCTCCCTAGTCCTCGACAGTCCTTCGTGTTGGCAATGCCATTCTAGCTCTGACACTGGCTCTCAGTATTCCTCACATCCATCCCCAGCCCTTTGGGACCCTCTTTAGATCTCAGAGGGACCCCTTCGTTCGTCTCATAGGACCCCTTCCAAACCTCTTGGGCATCCCTGTCCAACCGTTTCCAATCGTCAGAGGTCTTCTCCAGCTGTTAGGGGCCCTTCCCAGTCCTTGACAGTCCTTCTAGCTTCAAGGGCTTTCTAGCTCTAACATTGGCCCTTAATATTCCTCACAATCATCGTTAGACCTAGGGACTCTACTTAACTCTCAGGGAGCTCTGTTAGCCCTCAAGGGCCTTCTCAAGCTGCCAGGGACCATTCCTAGTTATTGACAGCTCTTGTGGCTTGAAGAACATTCTAGCTCTCAGGTTGACCCTCAGTATTCCTCACCTTAATTGCTAGCCAACAGAGTGTTTATTAACCTTTCGGGGACCTTGTTCATCCATTAGGGACCGCTCCCAACATCAGGATAATCTCAATCCAGTCCTCTGACTCACGAGGTCCTAACCCTCTGCTGCTTGTTGGGGCCATCACAGTTCTCAATAGTCCTGTCTAGCTCTCATCTCGGGACATTTCAAATCTGAGATGGGCCCCCACTAGTCCTCTTCAGCTTTCAGGGATCCTATTCATCCCTCATGGGCCCTTTCGAGCCCAAAGAACATCCCAGCCTTCTCAGACCCTCACGTACCCTGTTTTTTCCTCAGCTGTCAGGGACCAATTCCAGCTGGGACTGCTCTTTCCAGCTGGTAGGGGCACTCCAGCTCTCGGACGGTTCCCCTCTTGTCTTGATGGCCCCTGCTGGCCCTCAGTTCAGCCTTCAGGTCTCAATGGCACTTTTCACACAAGCTATTAGATGCGTTTAAGCTTTCCTCAGTTATATTTTTGTCCCTCAGGTCGGTCGCCTGGAGAGCTCCATTGGACTCCATGGGGGCGAGTACCCCTTCACCCTTTGGAAACGCCACTACTGTATAAAGGCCCCGCCCCCTCCATGGGCTTCGGAGCCCTTTGCGTAGCATTGGGAACCCTCCGCTTCGGCCCGGATCGTCTCCGAAGCTTCGGGGCCTCTTTATTGGCCGCTGTCAACTCTGAGCCCCTCCATCAGCGTGAGCCAATGCCGACCAAGTTGCTCTGTACGTCCGGCCCGGGGCCCCCATCCGTCGGCTCAGGGATCCTCTTTCACGGCTCAGGATGCTCCCCGTCCGGTCGGAGTCCCCTCTTCAAAAGCTTTGGCCTCCGCCATCATGCAAGGTTGTGCGGTCCCGGATCTCATCGGCCCAGAGGCCCCTCACACCGGCTCTGGCCCGTCCCCGACGCCCCAGGTCCTCCAACGGTTAGGGATCCTCTTCGTCGGCGCAGGGAACCTCCTTAGCGATCAAGTGCCTCCTCTGCCGGGCCCTCTTTCGACAGCTTGGGTGCCCTCCATCAGGCCAGGGACCCTTGTACGGCTTGGGCCCCATCCGTCGTCCCGAAGGCCCTTTCTGACGGCCTGAGATCCTCTCCGGCAACTAGGGCTCCCCTCCGTCATTTCAGCGGGCCTCTTTGACAACCCAGGACCATTTCCGGCGAGTTGGATGGCCCTTTTAAAATGCTTGGACCCTGTCCATCAGGTTAGGGGCACTTTCTCGGCTTGGGCTCCGCCGGCAGTCCGGCCCGGCCGAGTTAGAAGTTCAATCCTCGAAAAGCTTCAAATATGGTAAAATTTGCGCTCGCGAAACGAGCATTGTAACAAAAACGTTATTATTGTTATTTGTTATATATCAAGCAAAACATGGTCCTTCCGTCCTGCCAATTTTCTTCATGGGCATCGAGGTCACCGGAGGTCACGTGACCTGAGGTCATGGGGTAACTTTTTAATCATTTATCATATATCTTGGTGGACAATCACCCCTTTGCCTCGTCGGTTTGTCCTGGAATTTCCCTCTGCGGCATCAGTCTCCATCCGTCATGCGCAATGTCAGCTCCGTGAGATTTGCGGTAGCCTTGCAGTCCAGAGTGGTGTCACGCATATATATAGTTTGCATGCTATACATTGCAACTAAGTTAGAGGGGCAATGCGATCTGCAACTGTGCACTCCTTGCACAGCTGGTCGCTGTAAATTCCATTTCTATGAGTTATATAGGGCCTATTCTACTGTTGCCCTATTTAGCAAACTAACTTTAATATAGATTTGATCTGATATAAGCATGCCTCCAAAGAAATACAGATGCCGTGCCGTACAACTGGAGTTGTGATGAAATCCCCATTTACCATGTCCTGTCTGATGAGCCTTGCTGCCAGTCATGTGCTGTATATTGTCTAATATAATGGCATTGCAATACATCACCAATTCCACCTACCTGTCCCTATGCCACCCACTGCAATATATCAGCAGTACCACCTGCCCGCCCCTATGCCACCCACTGCAATATATCAATAGTTCCACCTGCCCGTCTCTATGGGATCCACGGCAATATATCAACAGTTCCACCTGCCCGTGCCTGTAGCATCCACGGCATTATATCAATAGTTCCACCTGCCCGCCCCTATGACACCCATTGCAATGTATCAACAGTTCTGTCTTGTCCCATATGCGCTGTAATATGTAGAAGGGCGTTTGCATGATTTCGCCAGGTCGACGCACTCGAACGTGTTATACTCACATGTAGTTAATTTTTAAACGATTTACTATGCCGACCGACAAAACAATGCCAACACGTTGAAAGACACCATTATATAAGCTAGAAATTGGCTGTGTTGCACACGCTGCATATGCTGCTGGCGACTTTCGAATTTGACTACAAATATATCCATATAACATTGATGTGGTAACCGCATTGCGAGTTGGAAAGGCAGTCCGAATTGTTGTGTGCCTGGCTGTTGAACTGTCCATCAACTTAGAGTGTCTTAAAGTATCTGTAGAACAAGCTTGCCTGGTGATGTCCTCGGCTCTCTGTTGAAGTTGTAGTCCACCTGAGTTATGGCTGAGTAGCCCGACACTCCGAGCGGTCCTGAACTCTTGTCATTTGCTACTGGCCCCGAACTCTGCCGGCCGAACTTTGCTTTGTTGGCCCGCCGTGCATCGGCTCCGTTAAGATGTTGCGCGGCGGCGCAGCACTGGCTGCTGTCGACAGTGCCTGGCACGCCTGTTTTTCGTTGCAACTCGAGATCGTGTTCTGCATGTGCTGCCGTGTTTGTGTATGTGTGAGTGCCACTACCCAGCAAGGCCCCGACCGTAGTTGCGACTGCCGGTGGCTGTATTGTCGTTCGTCCGAAGCATGCCCCTGCCGGCCAGGCATGACACTAGAGGTTGGCAAGCTATCCGTGCCGCTCGTATTGGGATAATGTGCTTTATACAGGAGTTAACCAGAATGCAGCGGAGGTACATACGATTATGCATACATTTTGTTGTAGTAATGGTGTTTATGGCGATGCGGGATTGTGATTTAAAAATGCGAAGCCTCAGTACTTTTCAAGCATATTTATCCTTTCTACGTTCATTGTTCTTTGTTCATCTTCATTGTTTGTGCATTCATTCTTCATTGTGCACCTAATAATTATCATTTAAAATGCTTATCGATGACCAGGTACTATGCATGTGCCCGGAAACCCATCCAGCCAAAGTAAACCACGCTCCTGCGGAACAAACAATAAAGCCAGCCTGGGTTGGCTCAGGTGAGATTGATGTCGCTGCAATGTTGCGCTACTTCGCCGAGCCGATTTGACTTAGTGCATTCAAAAGTGCATAAAGCGAGATCTTGTTGAGATACGTTTTGTTGTCGATCAATGTGCTGGTCACCATGCTTGACTGTATTCGCTGTCTTATTAGCCTCGGCGAATTTCCACTCAGGATGAGGAATCCTAAACAGATGACACTTATCGAAGTATGCAGTCGATGCGCCCGTAAGCCCAAATAACCAACTTATCGAAACACTCCAATGTATAGCATGCGTGTAGTCGAACGTTGTAAGCCTATTTTTCATTCGCTCGTAGTGTTTGTCATTGAATTTGGCGCTGTCCATATTTAATATCCATTAACCCATTTGTATATGGTATATTTTTGGCATCACTTGCTGTATTATTGTCGCTGCTTCATGTGCATGAGATAATCGCCAGCGTAGCGTTCCATACCAATCAGCATGCTGTTTGTGCCTCGCGTTCGTGCCCGAACCACCAGTATGCTTCCCTTACAGACGACGCTGCTTCTCTTGTCTTGCTTACCGATGGCGAGCCTCACCTGCGGCCAAAAATGGCACATATCTCCGTGCGAGTTGAGTGGTTATGAAATGGACTATCAGATGTCGTTCACTTCTCACCATTCTCTGTTGACAATGCCTGTGTAACACTGGGTACCATCGAGGTGTTGTTTGCTCAGCAATTTTTAACGATAGTTTATCATGTCATAGTGACCCCGATGGGACTGTAGTGATCATGTTGTGGTCACAGTGTCGCTGTCCAGTTACCTGGATGTAGTCGCAGAGATTCATTTGGGATCGCAGTGACAACCAAATTTCGAAGCCAATGTGCTGGGGTTGTGATAAACTAGTGGAGGTCTCAGCAATCCCAGTATTGTCCCAGTACTCTCAGTGGGATTCCAGTCATCTTTCTTGTTCCCAATGGCTCGGCTGAAGCCCCAGCGACCTCAGTGAAGCCCCAGTGATCTTACCGAACTCCAGTGCTCCAGTTGACGTCCCATTGGCCCACCCTGCGGGGTAATTAGTGATCCGGACGAATCCCTATTCACCCGGCTCGGATCACGGTGACCCAGTGAAGGCCGAGGGGCTCGGATGAGGTCGCCGTGAGTTCGGTGAAACTCCAGTGTCTCGGCTGGAATCCCAGTGACTTGGATAAGGTCCCGGTGCGTTCAGTGAAGCCACAGTGGCTCGGGTAAGGTCCCGGTAAGCTCGGTGAAGCCTCAGTGGCTCGGCTGAGGCGCGGGTGACTTCGTGAAGTGCCAGTGCCCCGGATAAGGTTCTGGTGAGCTCAGTCAAGCCAGAGTAGCCTGGCCGGTGCTTCTGTGACTTTAATGAAGCGTCAGTGACGTGAGGTCTCGACCGGCGCCGTTTCAGACTCGGCGTCGGTGGACAAGGAGCGGCACGTGACGGTGGCCCGCTACCTGACCTACGGCGGTCTGTGTCTGGCCGCCTGCATACTGCTGCAGCGCAGTCTCACTCTGGCAGCCGTCGTCGGCCTGCTGGTGGCGGCCTATATCGGCCTCTCCGAGTACTACCTCGACAATCGCAACAAACTGATGAGTTGAGTGGGTCAGACAGTCCGAGTGGCCCGATATAGGCCGTAGTGGCTGTTGCTGGCCACCCTCGATGACCTCGGCACGGATAGTGGTGCGACCGATACCCTGAAACTCCTCGAAATTGGTGCGTGTTGTTCGCGTGAGGTCGTGCCCAGAATATTGGTTCGCGTCTTCGAAGCACGAACGGTGTCGTGGTCCCGCTGCCCGCGTCGTGGTTGCCGGGATGATAGTGAGAGCTGAGCTGGTCAGGACGTGATATCAGGGAGCTGTAGCAGGGTGGCTCGCCAGTGCGAGTTACGGAACGCCGCCCAATCTCGGCCGTGTATGACAGTTTACGCCTGATCCACCAACCGACCCAGGCGACACTCCACATCCTCTGACTGGTCTGCCATGTCTCAAAACGTGAATATTCTGTCATGTCGTGAGCTATCACTGTTTTCTCATGTAGTCTCAAGTTCTGATTTTTTTTTATTCTTGGATTGTTTGATTGACTTTTTTTTAAAGTTCGGACTGTTATGACATGTTGTCTCCAGTTCAAACTATGCTAATGCTTTGAGTCATGTTTTGAGTCTGGAATCATAATCTGTCATGTTTGCGACCTGAAACCGTTCTGTCATATCTGAAGTGTGGGGTCTTCTGGGGTGCGTGCAGTCTCGACCCCGGACTGATCTCTTTGCACAATTTTTTTGGACGCGGGATCTGTATGCCTTCGTGACAGGATCAAATCTCGGAGCCTGATGTTTCTCATGATTGCTGGGTCGTCTTGAGACGCCAGGCCTTCTGGCACGTCCGAAGTCTGCCATGGATCATTGATGGAGGGGGTACCACTAGCACGGTGCCAGATGATATCGCGGTACGCAGCTGCCGACCGTTGACTGCACTAGTCGCAGCAGCGTGCTGGATAAACGTCTGGAAGACCGCGTGGCGTGGGAGGTGTGCGGACGCGATAGCTTGTGGGCCGGTGAGGTACTGGTCGACTCATCCACCTCGTCACCGGAGAGTTGTGGGTTCGAGACCGGTTGACCCGCAGACTTACGGCTCTCCCGCAGCCATTCGGCATGCGAATGTCGACGCTGTGTGGTGACGCTACGCAAGACAACTGAAGGGTCGCAGAAGGGCGCACCGTTCGTTTTTGACCGTGGCTGCCGGTACGGTCGGTCGTACTTGGGTCGCTTGGTGTTGATTGACCGAGTGTAGCGATGATGTGAATAGTCCCGAAGCGCAAACCACCAGGGCCATCGAGTGACATTGGTCGGGTTGTTATGGTGGTGAAATGTAGAATTTGCTCGTGTTGTTTAGCGTGTGCATTTTGTTCACCTACTTTATCCGTAGTAAGTGAGTCCCTAAATTATTAAGGCTGGCCCTGAAGGAACCAGGCCAAGGTCACTTGCGTGTTCCTTGATAACCTGAATATGTTTTAAGGGTGTCCATCCTTGACAAGGTTATGCCCCTAGCGATGTTCACTCGGTGTTCAGCCTGATATGAATTTCGACCGGTCGGCCGCCCGAAGTTGCTAGGCTAAGGCAATGCACTGGTCCCAGCCCATTAACTCCAGAAGGACGAAGGAATTTTTGGCAGAGGCTGATCCAGGAATTCTGATCGGAGGTGGAGCACTTTTGTTCTGGAGGGGCACTATTTCTCCGGAGGGCGCGCCTTTTCTTCTCTGAGGGGCGGGCTTGAAAAACTCGTTGAACGGAGAAGATGCACACCAGTATTCTGGAGGGGCGCCATATCTCTATCGGGTGGAGGAGGGGGAGGGGGCACATTCCCCAGTTTCCCCTGGATCTGCCAATGGACTGGGATAGTCCCGTATCTCTGCAGTGGTGCGGGAACTGTTTCAAAGTCGGGGGGGGGCAAAGCCATCCTTAAGTCATTTCTTCCCATGCAACCCCCATAGAACCAATGATAAGCCCGTTCAAAGTACGACGTTGGCTGTCCACTCTGCTCTCCTAGTTACCGCGCCATTGATCCAGCGCCATTGCTCAAAGACAGGCAAGATGTGTGGAAGTGCAATCTTGCCAAACCATTCCACAGCGCAGCAAGTTTTGAGGGTGTGTAGACACACATCGCCGATCATCCGGGTCGAACTGTTGTGAAGTGCCGAATACAAAGAGGATAAACACAATCAAGGTTGCTTGAACCACATGTGTGCTCCGGGTGACAAGATTGAGGAGACAATTGGCGCTCATGTAAATAAATCGTGGTCTGTTAGGACTTCTTGCGTGTAGGCTGGTACCGTAAAAAGTCATCCGACCCACAAACACTGATCAGTAATAAAGCACGGTAAAGTAGGGTAGTTCTTATTTTATGAAGTTAGGAGTGCGCAAGGGCCCCCCGTAAAATTGTTCCAATAGGGCCAAACAAAAAGGTATGAAGTTTGGTGGAGATTGGAGAACGTTAACCGTGCCGCATCGCGCCCGAAGTTGTCAAAAGCGTGGATTTTAATGGAGTTCCGAGTTTTCACAGCACTGAAAGCACATGGATTTCGCCTATGCCCACCTACATGCATCACATACTCTCTTCATTCTTAAGGCCTATTTACACGCGGCAGAAACCCGACAGAATCGTGACGTTGGCAGGACTGAGCAGGACCCGGCAGAATCGAGCAGAACCCGTCGTCGGCGACGTCCGGAGCCTCTGATGTCACAGCACAAATGGATGACGTCACGCGATGTATTAGTCATAGCAATTTTGATTTAATAGTCTCATCGACGTCGGCGACGTCGGCGGCAGGCAACTTGAAATATTTAAAGTTGTCTGCCTCGTCCTGCCGTCAGACGCGAGCGTCGGGAGGTTGCTTCTGTTGTTGCTGTTTGAATTTTGGGCGGGTAGGCACCTTCTACATTAGCAAAATAAGTACCGATTGTTATGAATGGAAATATTGGTGAGTAAATTGTGCTTTCCGTTGTCCTTTGTAATATATCCTGAACTGCATAATGGGTGCATGAAAATGAACGCAATGGGCGGACTGAAAATGAATTGAGGGCATACCACAGGGTACTAGGTACCTATGTTAAAATGTTATGTTATTGGGGGTAGCAAAGCCAACACTGAGGGGGTTGGCTCAAAGGGGGCCCCTTAAAATGTTTAGAGTATATAAAACATCAGCCATGCATGTGCTTATTTGACATTATCACGTCATATTACCATGCATTCATTGGGTAGGTGCAACATATTTCGACCTACACTGCATATGAACCTATTCTGTTGGAATTCACAATTGGATGCAGCCTGAAGTTCGTATCTCTCATCACCAGATCTCACTCTCACCAAAGATTTTGTTCTGTTTGAATGTTTGTCTATAACCACATGTGTATGAAGGAAATCTGGGAACTCTAGGGATGGTGAACCCAGGGTAAATCATGCATTTGAGGGCATTACTGGATTTTTATAGCAAAAAAAATGTTTCAATGCAGTAATTTTAATGTTTGAGAACCTGATTAAGGTAATACTACCATTCATTTCCATCACAAATGCTTTCTTTTCAGTTGGTGAGGGAATGAATCCCAAAAATGGTGACTGAATGACGTAATATATATATATATATATATATATATATATATATATATATATATATATATATATATATATCACGAAGCAGTCGTCGGCGGGCTTCAGTCAGCAGGAGAAGGCGTATCTGTTCGTTGGCGTGCCCCTTCCGTGGTGCAAGCAGTTTCATACCGCGATATCCCTACCTGGCTCCGGCAGCAGGAGCGGACCCGGCCGCAGCGGAAGCAGGAGTAGGACCGGTCGTAGCGGGGGTGGTAGCGGTCACTGGAGCGGTAGCGTTTGCGCACTAGACGTCCATATCTGCCAAAATTATGGCCTTGACTTCTAAACGATGCCATTATATTTAAATCAAGCTTGGTAGGGAGGATAACGTCCACAGACATATGGGTCTCAACATGCGTTATGTAAAGAGCATGCCCCACTTCGTCGGAGATCGGCGAGGAAATGAAGATCTCTCCAATCGGCATGATCTGTGCTCAATCGCGTATTCCAGCCATAGGCGTAGGAACAGGGGGCAGGGGGCCATGGCCTACCCACTTTTCAAAGTGTGGAGGGGGGCAGCAATGGTAGCTAGCCCTCCGACTTTTGAGACATTTAAATTTCCTAAAAAGCAGCATACACACATTTGAATATGTGAAGAAGAAAAAATCCCTCCACTCCATAACTAATCAAAAGCTGCACATATCACATCGTAGCACTTCCACTCGCACCACTCCGGACATTTCCAAATCCCGCGGCCCACGGGCGAAACAGTGTGGGCGGCGTCATTAGCCGTGATCGTGCATAAAGTGCTTCGAGAACTACCCTATAAACAAACAAACATCGTTGGCTTCATTTTTGAAGTCCTGCACGCTTGGACATGACCTTACAACAACGCAACTAATTCAGGAGTTGATGTAATGCAATATATGTATGGATATTCAAACCTTATATTATGTCTTGAAAAGTCTATAAAGCAGATCATGTGCCAGCCATTAGCCAAATACATTCATACCAGAGCTTCACTGTGGTTCTTTGACTGTTAACATATTTAACATTTATTTCATTAATATTGCCTACAGTAGAAAATTATTTAGGCTGAATGCAGTAACGTAGCACAATCAAGGTAAGACATACAATTCACAAGTGCAAGTTCCTTGCCTTGATATTACATAGCGATATAATATATATGGCCTTAGCTGCCATACACTTCAACATTTACAGCCACGATACATCCGTTGCGTGGGTGTAGCGTGGAATAGAACGCATAAATTTCCATTTTCAATGGATTTTCACAATTGGGCACAGCACACATATATCCATCCTTTTGAGTGAGATGTCTGGGTATTGTCGTTGTTGGCATCCAACATAGCAAAATAGTTATTTCCATCATTGATTATGGTAGCATAGATGCAATAGTGAAGTCCACACCATATTATATCAATTTCAAGTGCAAGAACGCCTCACGGGATTTCAGAATCCCCCGAGAGGATTAGGCGCTCGTGATGTGACCTGACAAAGTCGCATGAGGACGTCATATGTGTCATATGGTCATATAGGATGTCATATGGTCATATGAAGAGTGATGGGTGATGCTCGTTATGTAACCTGACAAGGCACATGACGTACATGGGAACTGACCGGAGTAGGTCTTTAGCTGGGCAACTGCGTAGTGGCATTGACAACACGTTAAGCAATTAATTCAAGTTATGTCGTTCAACCGAAGTGGTTCGGTCAGATGGTGGGCTCATGGTATATGCAACAATCTCTGCTTAGCAAAGACTCTGATCCCAGAATCTATTCAATGAAGACATTTGGATTAAAAGTACTAGAACACCGAATTACAACGGAGACTACTATCAAGGCCTTTCATCGTCCAGTGATGTGTGCGTCCAGGCTGAGATTTGAGAACCCCGAAGATAAGGGGATGAATTTAGGCCGATTGCAGGGTGTATATTTCTGAAAACACTACTTATGGTGCAAGCAGTTAAATTGGAATAGTAATGTCGATTTTGTGCCATGTACTCCATAGACATCATTGTTGAGCTATAAAATCATTGGGGCATGCGCAGTGGCGTACTGAAGGGGGAGGGGGGGGGGGCGGGCACAGAGAAGCCGACATGTTACCCGAGTTTCGCTACGCTGCGACAAAAACGACTCTCCAATTACCGATAAATATCGCTGCCAGGTGAATCTATCACGGGCTTTTCGACGCCCGCACGCAAATGCTTTCGCCGTAATCATGGATACCCTGAATCATTACAAAGATGCCTTTTCCGGCGTCCAACGTGGCCCAAAATGTGACTTTCCAATCGGCGATTTTGCGCGCCGCACTCAGTTCAGTTGGGTCGGTTTTTACAACACCGCGACTTGTGGCAACTGTGGCGCCGTGTCAGGATGTGAGGATTGTAACCGCGGGGAATCGTTCGATCCCCGGCCGCGGCACTGACGTTTTTCACTCTTTTTACGGTGCTGCACTTATAGTGACAATTATTGTTCACGCATTATCATACCTTTCGGGTCCCGTTGTGTGCCCGGCAGTGACGGGCAAGTCTAACCTAGGAGATGCATCGCCGGGGCCAGGGATATGCCACCGGGGCGGGAGATGTCTCAACGGTGCCGGGTGATGCCTAACCGGGGCGGGAGATACATCACCGTGGTCAGAAGATACATCAAAGGGCCGAAAGATGTATCACCGGTGCCGGGGATATCCCACCGGAGCTGGGGATATACCACCGGTGGTGGGAGATATGTAGGGGTGGCGGCTCTGCCGTCGGTGTTGTGTGGCGGGTGTCGGGTGTCGGGGTGTTGTGGAAGCTAGCTGTGCGTCTGAAAAGCAATGCTAACCAAGCCTAAACTCAACTGAAACTGACTGAACTACTTGAGGGCTGATCTTAACTCGGACTGAGCTAATTCACTCATTTGCTGATTGTGCCCATGTCGCAGACCTGTTTACCCTTACACTTTTGGCGTACTTAATACGATTTTCACATGAAACTACGCCAATACGATATTTCTAGACTGATTACGCTTATCAGCGAGGTGAAAATAAGATTTTTTAAATGTCCGTGATTTTCCGTTTTTCCGTTCCCAGTTTTCTTTTCCTTAATGTTCCGTTCAAAGTTTTTACTTTCGGTCGTCGGGCGCGCCATTTTCCCAGATTGGATGTGTTCATCACATAGTAGCGGTAGCCAAAAAAGGAAGGTGCACGAAACTGACGAGTCTGAGGCTAACCCAGACTTCGAAATTGTGGATGAAAGTTTAAAGCAGACGAAGAAGAAAAGTGGCCCAAATGTGACTGAAACAACCAGGACAACGCTACAAGAAGGACTACCACGACACGTGGCAGTTTTTAGGTCCATCCTCGAAAGGCGAACACCATGTCTTTTGCAAGCTCTGCAAAAAGGACTTTTCGTGCGCGCACAGTGGCCAATATGACTGCAGAAAGCACATCAAATCATCAAGAACAACCAGAACAACCACCTCATGGAGGAGCGCATCGAGGAGTTTTCCTGTCAGCTGTTGCATGCTTCAGGTCCTTGTGTGACTCACTCCTTCTCAACCTCCCGCTATGTCTGAAGCAGGAGGATGATCACTTGCTGAAGGATTTGGAGGTTGTGGACACGAACCCTCAGGCATCATCCAGCGCACTGAGCCTCACCAACCTGATTGTCAGTTTCCCCTGCCTCCTTCCACCTGATGTCTCCAAGCAGACAATACTGGAACAGTTCAGAGTGTACCAGCAAGAGGACATACCGCATGTGTGGCTGATCGCATTGACGACACCTGGTCAACAATTGGGAATCTCAAAGATGAAACTTGTAGGCAGACCATGAAAGAACTCTCCAAAGTGATGTGTCGGATCCTCACTTCCACATTCCAGTGCTCACTGTGAGTGTGTTTTCTCATGTGTGAGGAAAAACCGCACAGAACAGAAATCATAGAGTTTGCTCGTTCTGAAGTCTCGCCCAGGGAGCTTTAGTACCAGAACCTACTCCAAATATGTTCTTGATAACGTTAAGTCAGCCTACTACAAATCACTGCAGGCAACTCAACTGTAACCCAACACATCAAGCCCACTCATCCACTCATTTTGACACCTTTTATGGTTTATGACTTTGTTTTGTACAAATCAATGGTTTCTCACACACACAGTTGCATCTAGTGAGGGGGCCTCGGTAGCTCAGTTGGTAGAGCGTCGGACTCTTGAGCGCAAGATTGTGGGTTCGAATTTCACAGCCGACAGCGTTTACCGAGTCCACCCGCGACCAATCGGCGTGAGAAATTGGCGACGCTATATGACCTAGCGGTTGAATGCGTCGTAAAAGAACCCAAGGTTCTTCTTTTTTGCATCTAGTGCATTTTACATTTTTCATGGCTTTGTTTTGTACTCATGTTTCCAAATTTGCATTGCGTCTTCGAGGCTCTGTGAGCTGGATATTGTCAGCCTTTAACACGCGCCCTGGAGGGCCTCTGAAAATTACGCGCACTGGAGGGGGGGGGCGGATTCCGCCACCCCCCCCCCCCCTAAGATCTCGGCTCCTAGTGAAGCTAGAGGAACGAAATTCGCAGGGTGGATGGGTACGGTAGTGAACGCTATTGTGTGCAAATTTCATAACTTTAGGTCAATATCTTCAAGGTCAAATGAGGTCAAATTGGCAAAATTTTCTGGTATTGCGTAGCTTGGCTTGTCATCGTTATGGATCGTTGTGATTGTATTTAAATGCTCCAAAATGGGCATCAATGATGTTTTTGACATTACTAATGATGCAATGCAGATGCTGGACCCAACAGTTGACCTTAGGTCACCTATATAGCACCACTTTATCAGGTCAGTTACCTGTTCCAGTTACCGAAACCGGGCCGCCCGCCGACTGGTCCGTCGGGCAGCTCGGAGCAATCGGCTTCGTGAAGAAAGGAGTGAAGTACATGAATAAAGTGTGGAAACGCAATGACAAATGTACAAATGACAAACAGTACAACAGTACAAATGACAACAGTACAAATACAACAGACAACAACAGTACAAATGACAAACAGTAGTGCATTTATGACAACATTCCAGTTGATCAAGTTTGGTTCCATTCACCTGTCATGAACTTGACCTCGGTGACCTAACATGATCTTGAAACTATATAGCATATCAGTATACATCAAACAAGTCGCTAGTGTTGCCAAGAACACTTCCCTTTTGCGAATATACGGGAAGCGCATCAGCGGCGATTTTTGTGGTCTGGCGCTATAATTTGTTTTTACTTTAGCGGCCCCTAACCGGACAAATTTTCGGCCGATTTCCATTTTTCTTGCTTTAAACGACGCGCCGGTCATTTCTAAGCAGGTACGCAGAAAATCGCGTATATCGACCGGTACAATCTGCAGTCACTTACGAAAAACCGGAGGGGTGGGCGGATTTCGCCCCCCTCCTCCAGTGCGCGTGTTAAGATTGCTTTCCAAAAATAAAGTCCACCCCATCTACTGAATTTGCCTTTTCCCATTGTGTTGAAGCTCTGGGCTAGATGATGCTGGAAGGTTGTCCACAAATTACACTTTTTGGTCTGAGACTACACTTTTTTTGCTGGTTGAAGTACTCCAAATATTTTGAGGGGGTAAACAGGCCTGCATGTCGGGGGGGGGGTGCTGTGTTTCCCCGCCACCTCCACCACACATTCCCCAAACCCCAGCCGGCTTGATGTTGTTTGAGCTACCGTCCCTAACACGAATTTATGTGTGGGAGGTCAAAGTTTTGGGAACACATATAGGTAAGTGAGTTGCCTCTAGCCAAATTAGAAAGAATACGTTGTATTTATAAAATTAACGAGAATGGAAGTTGTCCGTGGTTTGAATGACTTGTCCCGAGTTGGGACTTTTAGATGCTAATATTAGTATAATTTTGTACAATGTACCGCACGAATTAGGTGCCTGTGATAAGTCCCAAGCGGCTTCCGCTGGTCCTTAAAGCTATCTACATGCATTAATTATCCTCATTCACTTCACATTCGCTCGCCCCATTCATTCTCAACTTCTTAATTAATGAATTGCTTGGTCCCCAAATTTAGTCCCCCCCCCGCACCCCCTCCTCAGCGGTACACAAACACATATATCGACAGACCATTGCTCTATTTTTGATGGTATGCTGGCCGAATATGTAAACCTTTCACTGCTAATCATAGCTGGCCTAGCCATTATTGGCAGCGTTCCTCGCCTGGACAAAGTCTTAACTGCCACGAGGGGCTCATCGTACTGGGTCCGAGGGCTCATACAAGTGCTCTGGTGTCTTTGACCGACCTACCTAGCCTTAAAGTCAGTCGATGCCGCGCCGGGCCTTATTCGCCGTACACTGTGCGACCAGGGGCCAGTTTCACGAAGACCTTATTTAATTTGTCTTATTTAAGACAAATTGGTCTTGAATAAGACTTCTCCAGTTTCATGAAAAAGTCTTATTTAAGAAACAAGAATGGAAAACTAAGACAAAAAATTCAAGACAAATTTCTTCCGATTCAAGAAAAAATGGACGGTTCTGTTTCATGAAAGCTGGAATTTAAAACAAATTCACCCAAATGTCTTAAGTTCCAGAGCAAGAAATCAAGCACATAATTCTTGCGTAGATTGCATGTAGTGCTGCAGTGTGGTGGAGTGTTGTTCGGTCGGAACGATTACTAACATCACAAATTACTTGAACGTGTTAGTCTGTTCGGTGTGCCATTTTTCTTAGTGTTGCGAAGTTTACGTTTTACTGTGCGAATTTATATTTGTGTACTATGGAAGAGGCAAGATTGGACCGCAATCGCCGGAGAAGACGGATCTTCCGGGAGAGGGTCAACATGAGGTGGCCATCGCCAACCTACTTTAAGTAAGTAAATAACTTAGTATTTCGATATAGGATCCAATGAAATTCCCTTATCCGATTAGTTCCAGAAACTGATGCCCTTGCATTCACCTATTCCGTTATCCGCGGACGAAAATCAGAGTGATTGTGTGAACAATAGTGGAGAGCGAATGTGAAAGTGACATAAACAGGTCCCGACATCATCATCATCGTGAACAGGATTTACCAACTGCAGACCGGGCCGTGAGTGACTGGTGCCATGCATCGTGACATCGCACGTCTCCTGACGTTGCTCGCCATCGTCCGAGTTCTGGTGCTGGTCTGCACTGGAGCCACCCATAACCCCATGCATCATCAACACAATCAGCATCTTTCCCGATTGCTGCGAAGCGTCGGCGTCGGACGGCCGACCCGTCGGACCGGCCCGCAGCGGTCGTGCCGCGGCCCCTGGCCGGCCGTTCTCTCGTACGCCGCCACTGACGTCACCACCCCCCAAGCACCATGGCTCGAGCCGCCGATCCGGGCCGACTCGTCCGCTCTGCCCAGCACCCCATTGGCTCTGGGCAGTGGTGTCATCTCCCCCGAGCAGCAAGTCCAAGGCCACGCGCCGGTCGACGGTCGGCCGGCTCCGGGCGGGGACGTCCCCCAGCGGCCGGCTGGCCCGGCCGTGTTGGGGCGGGGTGGTGCGCTGCGGCGGCCGCAGTCGGCTGCCGGCACCGACCGTGCAGTACCAAGGCAGCCACGCACCGGCGCGGCGGTCGGCGGCCGCAGCGCCGTGGCGCGCGCGGACAAAGGTCGCGGGGCGGCCGCGCCGCTACCGACGATCTCCTGATATGATCAATTAACATTCAGTCGCTAAAGCCAAAACTGCTGGAACTCTCCAACGACCTCCACAACCGTAACTATGACATCATGGCTCTGTCCGAGACGTGGCTCAGACCCAGCACACCGAACAGACTGCTGGTCCTACCTGGCTACACGCTCCACCGCGCCGACCGCCCGGATCGTCGTGGCTATGGAGGTGTAGCTGTCGCCATTAAGGAAGGCATCACAGCATCGACAATGAAACTCGGCGTTGCCAGCAACACGGATAGCAAATTAGAGTCCCTTTGGAGCATCATCAAGCTCGACAGAGGCCGTCAGCTGGTCATTTGCAGCTTGTACAGACCTCCGAGACACACCGCAACTGCTCTTCAAGCAGATTTTGAGGATCTGGAGTTGCAGCTTCAGCGTGTCTACATCAATCACCCTTCAGCAACCGTCATCATGTGCGATGATCTTAATTGTGACCTGAAGAAGACTCGCCATGATCGTGGTCGTCTGCGTCTTGAGGAATTTTTGCGTGATTACTCCTTGTGCCAAACCGTCACTTCATCAACGTATGCCACGGGTTCACTGTTGGATGTTTGCATCGTGCAAAACCGCGACGTTGTTAAAGAATGCCGTACTAGTCGCTGTCATTTTAGTCCTCATTCCGATGTGTCTACTCGCGTAAACGTGCCTCGTAGCAGATGCAAGCCAACTGTTGTGCGCTCTCGATGTATTAAGCGGATTGAAATGGGATCATTTCTTCACGATTTACACAGTGCTGACTGGGGGGGAGTTTATAATTCTCCGACTGTCTGCGACAAATGGCGCAACTTTTTGACGACGTTTTTACCTATTCTCGACTCGCATGCACCAGAGCGGAATGTAACCATTCGCAACCCCACTGCACCTCCAGTCACCGTTGACACGAAAGCGCTCATGGCCCGGCGCCGTCAGGTGTTGCGTAACGGAGGGAGGGAATCAACGGGATATCGCGAGCTCAACCGAGCTGTCAGGTCCGCCATCCGCCGCGACACACGCTCCGACATCACAAAACGGATACACGAACGGGGGGCACACACGGTCTGGCGTAATTTGCGGGCCGTCATAGCCAGCAAAAAGACAGCCCAGAAGGTCCAGCCCCAGCTATCAGGCGATGACCTGAACGCCTACTTTGTGTCTGTGGGACCGAAGGTAGCTGCCGAAATCGCTCCACTCGGCGAAGTCCCGGCCCTTGACTGCCGCCTGCCACGTGTCGGCGCCTGCGCGTTTGTTTTATTGCCTACTGACCTCACTACACTACGTCGAACTATCCTCACCATGCGCAGCTCAGCAGCGCGCGGATCGGATGGCCTTTGTATCCGCGCACTTAAGTTGAGTTCCCAAGCTATCGGTGACGTCCTACTACACATCATCAACGCCTCCCTAACCCAGTCTGAATTCCCTGATTCCTGGAAACATTCCATTATCCACCCCATCCACAAGTCTGGCGATCCAGCAGACCCATCTAATTTCCGGCCCATCTCAATCATACCGGTCATTTCCAAAGTGGTAGAGAGGGTGGTGCAGAAGCAGCTCTACCACTACCTCTCCCACAACCATCTCTTGTCTGCCTCCCAGCACGGTTTCCGACCTCATCACTCCACGGAAACAGCGCTACTGTCAGTCACCGACCGAATCCTCACTGCCACCGATAGTGGGGAGATCTCGCTGTTATGCCTCATAGACCTCAGCAAATGCTTTGACATCATAGACCACGACATTTTACTGCGAAAACTCCGTCTATACGGCGTCGAAACCTCCTGGTTTGAGTCTTACCTCCGCGGTCACACTCAGAGCGTAACATTGACGGGCTCAGGGGTATCACAGCCACGGGCGAACACCATGGGTGTTTTCCAGGGGTCGGCCTTGGGGCCTTTGCTGTTCAGCGTCTTCGCGAATGATATGGCGTTGTTTTCACCGGAAGGCAACGTCGTGCAATATGCGGACGACACCCAGGTGCTGGTCACCGGCAGGAAAAACGAACTCCCAGCCCTCATCTCCCATATGGAGAGCATTATCGGCTCTTTAGACGTCTGGTTCCGCGCGAACGCCCTCAAGGTTAACGCGACGAAAACTCAGTTGATTACCTTCGGAAGCCGCCAAAATCTGCGCAACCTCCCAAATTTTCAAGTCACCTTCCGTGACGCACCCCTCAAGCCTTGTAGCGAGGTTAAAAATCTGGGTATCACTTTCGACCAAACTCTGTCGTGGGACGCTCACGTATCTCACGTCAGCCGCTGCTGCACAGGCACCCTAGCCGGCCTCTCCCATGCCCGCACCTCATACCAGACGGCATGATCACCACACTCGTCACGGCCCTTGTCCTCTCGCACGTCAGATACTGCATTTCGGTATATGGCAATGGCACAAAAAGGAACATGCATAAAATCCAAAAAATCTTGAACTTTGGCGCACGAGTTATATTTGGCCGTCGTAAATTTGACCACGTGTCTGACTTGTGGGAGAGGCTGGGCTGGCCGACTGCCCAACAACTTGCCAACATCAGCACGCTCAGCCTGGCTCACAGGCTCATGACGCGTGGCGAGCCGGAAACACTCGCATCTGGCTTCAGGAAGAACAGCTCAGTCCGAGAGCGGAACACACGGAAAGACCAGCTGCTTCATGTTCCTCGCTCAAAGACTGAGACTGGGAAGCGGCGCTTCCTGTACAGAGCGCCTGATATGTACAACCGGCTCCCATCTGAGCTCACTGAACTGACACCGCAACAATTTACGCGCGCCGTTAAGCGGCACCTGCTGGCTGAGCAACCTGACAGCCCCGCGTCTTAGACACGCTATGTATTTGACTGTTCTGCATGTATGTTTTTGACCATGTTTTTACTCCGGAGCAATATTGTGAGACAGACGTATGTGTGTATTTGACTGCTTGCATGTATGTTTTCGACTGTAAGTTTCATGTTTGTGTTTTTACTCCTTTACCCATGACTCGGGGCTTAATAGCCACTGCAATAGTGGATCACCCTATGCGTGTAATACAATAATACAATACAATATCTGAACATGCAAGGCATCACATATGATGCAATCATACATCCATTTCAGAGAAAGGTTTCGGTTGTCCACGACAATGGCTGAGGGAGTGCTGCGACAGGTGGGACCTTTCATCGCCCATCCAACGCGACGGAGTATGGCGCTGGCACCAGCAGAGCAGCTGCTACTGGCACTGAGGTCAGTATTCAATTAGAAGAAACGACTGCATTATATATGCCATCTTACTCCCAATCAATGAGTTCCCCATGGATTTTGCATAGGGTGCACGAGAGTTCTCTAATCAGATATCTTTATGCAACGTCATAGGCGTCATATTAAGTTCCGTGGAAGTGTGGGAGATGCGGCCAAGATACCGTGATGCGGCCCCCTTCTCACCGGCGCTGGCGACGCCCATGCTCATTCTATGGAAGGTACCGACCCACCTGAGCGCCGCATGCGTTTTTAGTAACGATTGAGTTTGGGACCGTGCCGATAAATGCATCCTGCCGAATGAAAAATATTTCGGGTTTTTTTTTTTTGGGGGGGAATGATGAAGCTGGGCTCGGCAGGCGCACTAGGTACCCACCTAGGTACTGGTTTATAGGTCTATCTCAGTTTGTATCCGCACGTTTCCAAATTTGACTAACTACTATGTTGTGTCCAGATTTCTTGCCACGGGCTCATTTTACCATGCGGTGGGGGATATGCATGGTCCGAGTAAGGCCACTGTCTGCAGAGTGCTGCACCGAGTGTGCGATGCACTCATCGCCACCAACCTGGGTGCCATCAAGTGGCCCGCCACCGCTGATGATTTCCGCCGCCAGGCTGCGATGTTCTTTCCCATGGCCGGAATCCCAGACGTCTTCGGTATGTAATGTTTTCCCACAGCACTTGAACAATTTCATCTTATATGTAGTTCCTACTTTTTGTGGGGAATGAACAGTAGCTAATGAGCATCACTCGATTTCGCGCCAAAACTGACGCCCAGGCACATCACACCGAGCGCAACCACACGCAAAACGGCTGTTAAAATACTGCGCACAACCACCGCCAGATTTTTCAAGATGGTGAGCTACGTAAGATTGTATAATTGGCCGCCAGGTGGATAAATAAGAGGTGGACAAAGTATAAGTGCATATATATTCGTACTGGAGGTTCGGCGCACTGTGTAATGATACAATGTATCAGTGTCTAATGATAAAATTAATCAGGGGTGTCATTCTTCAGTGCGTGATGTGCTGCTAATGGAACTAGGGTTGATCCAGCCGATTGGTTTGGGGTGCAACAACTGGGTGTGCAGCCAGTAACAACTGGGGCCCCCCTGATAAATGGTGGCTCCAAACAATTGCGTCGGTATTCGGAAATAATGCACCGGGGCCGCGAAAAATAACGCTGTGACCCCCAAAATTCCCGTCGGGGCTCCTAAAGATCCGGGTGTGGGCCTAAAATAAACACAGCGGGGACCCGAAAACTCGCGCCGGGCCCGAAAATCGTATCGAAGCCCCCAAAATCGCACTTCGGCCCCACAATTCGGGTTGGCACCCCAACAAATTGATTGGTCGTGTCGAGGGCCGGAAATAAACACACCTGTTATCCGAGGTCAACTTAGGTTAATGTCCTCGGACAAACTTAGAAATGTCAACACAAAGGTCAATGTCAATTGATGGGTATGGTCGTTGTTGAGTTGCTTCATCCCCAATTATCTCGCAGGGTGCATTGACGGCACACACGTGCGCCTGAGGGTGCCGGCGGACGAGGAGGACAGATTCATCAACCGGCACCACCAAACGTCCCTGAATGTCCTGGCCATCTCTGATGGGCGAGGGGAGTTTATTTTTATATCTGTACATGCACCAGGACGAATGCACGACGCCAATGTTATGCGAACATCTGGACTCCCGGAGCTGTAAGTACGTGTGCGAAGTGGCTATCCTGTCTGTGAGCAGCGTCCAGCCCTGCTAGACAATAGTAGGTTTCGCTGGATTTTTAACGGACTTTTATCTGATTTTCGTACGACTTTAACTCAGCGAATAGGCTGATAGAGCTATTGTTATGTGCACTGACACCGGAACTGTCCCAAAGCTGGGGGTCATAGGGGATGAATGTGGCAATAACCATTTTGGAGTTGATTCGTTCCATCCAGGGCCCGAAGAGTTAGTGTTAAATGCCTCCAAAGTTGGGAGGGGAAGGCGCTGACTTTTCTGACCTCGCTCTACCTTGCCCCGATTCCTGCGCCCTTGGTTATGCGACCTACGATCAGATTACGATATTGCTCGCATTCCAGTTCCATGCTCTGGGTTCCAGAATACATGCGGCCCAGGAAATTGGTGCCGGAATCATCTTGGGTGACTCCGCCTACCCTACTCTCACCTGGCTCATGACGCCCTTTGACCACCCTGTGACGGCGGCAGAAAGGCGGTGAGGCCAGGGTCACCAGAACACACAAGGAGTTGTGTGAAGGCAGTGGAGCATACAGGGACATGTGTGCCCATGTTTCAACCTACGCTAAAAGTTCAACCAACGCTAAAACCCCTGCCATCACCGTACGCTTCCAATCTATATATTCGGAAAGTCAAAACCGAACGTATAACCGTCGCTATTAAGTACAGAATGTGAGGACCTTAACCCATCCCGTGCTATGCCCTTGAAAAAAATCTGAGTCCGACCTTGATCACAAGTGTTTCACAAAGTAATGACAACATTTCATATTTCAGCTATAACCAAGCGCACGTTCATACCCGCTCCACCGTGGAACGCGCGTTTGGAATGTTAAAGATGAGGTGACCAGCCATCGATGGCAAACAGGTGCGACTGCGTAGCACTGCGAGGACAGCACGATTGATCATGTAAGAATAGTGGAAGGATGGATTGATACATCTAGATATTTATCGGTCCTATCTCGAAGCCAAATTAACCCTAACCATCTTCTTTCCATCTTCCCGTTCAAGTCCTCACACCCCGTATCGAGGTCGAATGGAAATGTCGATCGGAAAGCGCGCGACTAGTAGTGGCCGAAACCACTCCCATGATCTCCTTAGGGCCTAAACGATATACGTGTATATACATATATATATATATATATATATATATATATATATATATATATATATATATATATATATATATATATATATATATATCTATATCTATTTGTATATGTATATGTTATATATATATATATATATATATATATATATATATATATATATATATATATATATATATATATATATATATATAACTAATTGTAGTTCCAGTTCACTTGGTATAAACGAGAGCTTCGAAAATCAGCTTAGGTATTCAAGCAATGCCTGTGCTTTCACAGGGCGTGCTGCATCCTGCACAATTTGTGCATAGCTGCAGGGGATAACGGAGTATGGCTGCGGGAGGCGGAGCCGCAGCGTGCCGCCCGTCTGCTGCTGCCGGACCGGGCCGACCAGCATGGCGAGCCGGTAGCTGCCGACCGTGACGCCGGCAGAGCTGCGGAGCGGCGTCACGGCATGGCGAGACGTGTTCAGCTGGCCAACCGCCTAGGCTAACGGCCATACTGTGAACGAAAATTTCTGTCCGCATGACATGGTTTTCCTTGATTTCAAAATATAGTCAGTCATGCCAGACAAGTGTGTTTCTCGACTGTCTCATTATATTTTATGCAGTAAACAAAACGAAAACAAATAACAGAACGAATACGGAAAGCGGTGTCGAACACTTTAACAGAACATTGAGCACATCAAGCACATTGGAAGCACCCCCCCCCCCCCGACGAGGCACCACCTTTCCGTGGTGGGGGGGATTGCGTGCCCCAATGACCCGGCGACCATCTTACCGGCGAGGGGTGAGACTAAGAGTGCCTCACTCGTCCTTCCATCCATACGCTCCCATTCCAATGCCCATCTCATCCCACCATCCATGTCCTCCTCCTGGCCCTGCAACACCGACTCTCCCTATCATGAGCAGGTAGGACAACTTCCCCGGTCTTGCCCTCCAGCTCAGTTTTATCGGGGTAGCCGCGCCCCCTCGGCCCGCCCCCCGGGGTTGACGGAGTCCTGGAGGTTGAGGTCCCCCGTCGCACGGTGCTAGTTGTGACGGGGGACCAACACACCTCTTTGGTCCCGATATCCCGGAGGGGCGGGCGGGCCCGTGGGGCCTCACGCGGGCCAAGTGGCTGGTCGCCTCGGGCCGGGGGCCTGGGGTTCTCCCCAGTGTCTGCCGGCCCGGCCGGCTGGGGTCAAGTGGTGGGCGGCGCTGGATCCCGGTCGGGGTGGTGAGTCTCTCTCTCCCGGCCGGGCGAAGGCGCCGCCTGCCCCGTATAACTCCTCGGGCGCCTGGCGTCCTCCCGTCCGCGGGGCCCAGGCGTCCCCCCTGTTGGGCCCCTGTGTGGTGGGGCGCCCGAGGAGCGGAACACAATCACACTTCATGGCATACACAGCACAACCCCCCCCTGGTCCCTCTCGTGGAGACCAGACAAATGGCTTCTCTGCCCCACGCATACTTATATTTCGTGGTAAGACGAGGTCCCTCGCCTCGTTATCACCATTTCAAAGGCGAGATGGATGTGACAGATTTGGCAAGGTCGTACGCTGCGAGAAGTTAAACGATGGTGCCCTGGAGGTAGAATTTGCACGGGCAGAGGAGGCGGAGACCGCATTGAAATTATCCGAGTTTAGATTTAGTATTCGGAAAAATCAGAGTAGGGTCGAAGAGAACATCCAAATCACCGTAGAACCGCACAAGACAAAAAATACTTCCCGAGGCCTTATAAACTGTTTTGACCTGAGAGACGTGCCGGAAGAGGAGATCGTGGACGGATTGTCAGAGTTTGGTGTGACTGATGCAAGGAAAATGAAGGTGAGGAGAGGCTCGGAACTTATTACAACAAACAACGTCATATTGACATTCAATTCCACTGATATTCCCTCCGAAATACGCGTGGGTTACGTCCGAGTGAAGGTCCGTGTTTTTCTCCCCAATCCGATGAGATGTTTTAAGTGTCAGAGGTTCGGACACACCAACAAATACTGCCGGAATCGCCCTGCATGTGGGAGGTGCGCCTCCCAGGAACATGATGGCGAAAACTGCACCCTCGAAACCCCCTTCTGTGCGAACTGTGGCGTGGGGCAGGACCCCCACACTTCTTATGACCGAACCTGCCCGAAATACATCAGAGAGAAGGAGATAATTTATATCAAGCACACACAAAAAATAACATTCCGAGAGGCAAGGGATCAATATGAACATTCTCATCCTATAATATCATACGCGTCAAAAGTGAAAAGCAGGAGTATTCCACAACACACACAGCCCGACAGAGCCTCTGAGCTGATGGCCCAACTGACCGCTCTTCTGCGCTCTTTTGGAGTGCCTCCTGTGTCGCAAGTGAGGAAGAGCCATCCAACCCAAAACGACGCCGATACTACTGGCGTCCCACCTTCCACGAGTGACATTGTTCCCCCATTAGAAGCCCCCACCAGATCAACGCCCGAGGGTGGGGCGTGGACGCTTGTCCAACGGGGAAAGCGGCCTCCTCGGTCCTTCCCACTCGATCCCATCCCCTCCCCACCTACCCCCAAATCCCCCCCTCCCACCTCCCGTCCGCCTTCCAGCCTCCCATCCCCCCCATCGCGCCCCACTACGACACATAAACCCACCCTCTCCACATCCTCGCTCCCCGAACCCTCCCCCCTTCCCGAGAGCCAGGCCTCGCCCTCACCCTCGCCCTCAACATCTACGTCTGCTCCTGCATCGCCGTCCAGAAACACGCACCGACCAATCCAAATCTCAGACGTCAGTTTGCAATTCCAGGAAGCCGAAAGGCGTGCCCGCGAGGAAAAACGAGCGCGGCTCGCTCAACTGGAAAAGGCCAGGGTCAAGGGCACCAGCATAGCGCCTCCCCCAAGGTCGGTCACCCCATTGCTGCGTCAGCGAGTGGAGGGGCCGGTGGGAACATCCGTAATGGGTCCTCCCCCGCCTCCGCCGCAACTGACTGTCCCGCAGAAGCGAGCGTTGCCTCTCTCTGAGTCTCCACCGCGGGGTGGCCCACAGAGGTCCCGCCCCAGGACACATTCACTAGACCCTAGTCGGAGCTTCCCCCTGAGTTCTCGATGGACTCTCCGTCGAGACAGGGCACCGGGACTCCGACCGCTCCCGCCCGTTTTTAAACCGCCCTTGACCATTCCCTTCTAGCAACAATGACGTCCACATGCTGCTATCTGGTCTTTATTTCTCTTCTTTATTTGACCAAGCTGTCGATGGGTTTGTAATATATACTAGTCATCTTCTCTAATTATATCTTTTGACAACGCACATGTTTTACTGCATTAACTTACGCACATCGTAGTTTTACAGTGGAACTGTAGGGGAATCAAATCCAGCTTAAATGACCTCAAGCATCTTTTAAGTTCCCGCACGCCGTCGGTCTTATGTATACAGGAAACTAAGCTGGTTCCAGGCGCTCCATTTCAACTAAAAAACTACACTATTTTACGAAAAGATGTACCATCCTGCACTGTGTCGCATGGGGGTGTGCTTATTGCTGTGCACAACTCTGTCCCATTCACACATGCACCTCTCTCTTCAAATATTCAGTGCGTTGCTGCTCGTGTAGTAATAAACCACCGTGCCGTCTCCATATGCAGCATATACCTACCACCGGGCAGACAGTTCCCACTCTCTGATCTCTCTGAAACTGTGGCCCAACTCACCCCACCGGTGATGGTGTATGGCGATTTTAATGCGCACCACTCTCTTTGGGGTTCAACCACGATTACTTGCCGTGGACGTGCAATGGAACGTTTTATAAGCGATTTCCCTCTTTGTATTCTTAACACGGGAACACCAACACATTTTACATTACCGACTGGACAGACGTCCGTGCTGGACCTCACTCTCTGCAGTCCAGAAATTGCTCCTTTCTTAGAATGGTCTGTGAATAGTGATCCATATAACAGCGACCACTTCCCTGTTTATTCCCATTTCATTAATCGGGTTACGGTTGGTCGACGACCTTCAAAGTGGCTATTCCATCGAGCCGACTGGGAGGCCTTCCAAGCTAACCTTCAAAGCACCCTCCGCGACCACTCGGATGAACCCGTCATCTCCGTGGAAACATTCACTTCGGCAACTGTGCAGAGTGCCCGGCGGAACATCCCTCGATCATCGGGAACGTCAATTCGTGTACCAGTCCCATGGTGGTCCGATAAGTGTCGAGAGGCTATCCGTGCTAGGAAGAGGGCATTTCGTATATTTAATAATAATAGCTGCACATATAATTTAATAGCTTTTCGCAAAGCACGAGCGCTCGCCAGACGCACTATCGCCGAGGCGAAACGAGACTCGTGGAAATCCTACGTAAACACGTTAAATCGCTCCACGTCACTGTCTACTGTATGGTCCCGCATTAAACGTTTCTCTGGAAAACACGCCTCAGTCCCTCTTCCTGTCCTGCACATGGCAGGTCAGGACATCATCGACCCGGGAGAAGTGGCTGACGAGATAGGACGGGCTTTGTCCGCACGCTCGGAAAATACAAGTAACGAGCGTTTTTTGGTACATAAGGATCGGTGCGAGGCAAGTCCTCTTGACTTCTCCACCACAGACGTTTTGCAGTATAATATATCATTTTCAATTTCCGAACTAACTGCAGCAATCGGTACACTCAAGAGTGTGGCAGAGGGTCCGGACACTCTGCACAACGATATTATAAAACGTTTACCAGCTGCTGCTTTAGAAACACTTTTGAAAACCTTAAATGGAATGTGGACATCAGGCACATTTCCACCCTCGTGGCGGGAGGCAATTATAGTGCCCATACGTAAACCAAATAAATCTGGCAGTGACCCACTACACTACCGTCCCATCTCGCTGACTTGCTCCCTGTGTAAACTGTTCGAAAAAATGGTGAATGTTCGACTGATGTGGTTTTTAGAACATAACAATCTCCTTACTGTGATACAGAGTGGCTTCCGAAAACACCGTAGCACACTTGACCACATTCTAACACTAGACTCCGTTGTGCGCTATGGGTTCATGAAACGCCACCATACAGCTGTAATATTTTTTGACATTGCCGGCGCATATGACACGGCGTGGCGTCACGGTATTCTGATGAAGCTCCACAATATGGGCGTCAGAGGCTCCATGGGTGTCTTCTTGTCCAATTTTTTATCTTCCAGAACGTTTCGCGTCAGAGTAGGAAACTCCCTATCTGGCACTTTCTCACAAGTCAACGGAGTCCCGCAGGGGAGCGTACTGAGCGTAGCATTGTTTGCCATTTCTATCAACGACGTGGGTACCTCGCTGCCTACTTCCGTAGGGAAAGCGCTTTTCGTTGATGATTTCGCCATATGGTTCTCTTCACGCTCGGTGCACACGGTCGAGAGACAACTCCAGATGGCTGTCCAGAAGGTGCAGGGCTGGTGCAACAAAACCGGTTTCGCTATGTCTACATCGAAAACCACCGCTGTCCACTTCTGCCGCAAACGCTCTTGTAATGACCCCATGATTATGCTGCACGGACGCCCTATCCCATTCAAGCCAGCCGCCAAGTTCCTAGGTATATGGATGGACCGGCGACTAACATACAGCACTCACATCAATGATCTTGTACAAAAATGTGCCAAACGACTTCAGGTGATGAGCACTGTCTCCAGATGCTCGTATGGAGCGGACAGGTCTATCTTACTTCTTATGTACCGATCGCTAGTACGCTCTAAAATTGACTATGGATGTTTTATTTATGACGGAGCGTGTGTCACAACGAAACGCCGTCTGGACGTCATACACAATACAGCCCTTCGTGTTGCTACTGGAGCTTTCCGTACTTCTCCAGCCGGTAGTCTAATGGCCGAGACCGATGAACCCCCCCTTGCGTTACGCCGTATGCTAATGGGAGCTAGATATGCATGTAAGGTCGCACAGAACCGGAAACATCCAGCATATAAATGGATATTGTCGAAGTCATTACTGCCACGTCGGTCAACCAGCAATCAGCGTGGCTTGCCTTTTTCTTGGCGCATGGCTTCTATCTTCCGTAAATGCAATATTAGACCAAGCTCTATGACACGTGCTTTCACCCCGAGCATCCCCCCTTGGAAGGATGTCCCAGTGCAGACTGACCTCACTTTGTCCCATTCAAAGAAGGTAAATGTAACCTCCGAAGAATTCCGCATGCTTGCGTTAGAAAAACTACACCAGTACCGTGAGTTCTCCCGCATCTACACAGACGGCTCAGTCTCCTTCCGGCGTGGGATGCGCGTATGTTGGTCGACGTGGTATTGGTTCCTTCTGTTTACCGAAGCAGGCGTCAATATTTACCGCTGAACTTTACGCCATTTTGCAATCTCTTTATCATATTCAGTATCACCAGTCCATAAATCACGTCGTTTTTACTGACTCCCTGAGTAGTCTCTGTGCAATGAAGTCTTTTAACCCGGATAACAGGCTTGTGCACAGGATTCTTTGCGTCGTCAAATCCCTAACTACTATCGGAAAAAACGTCGTATTCTGCTGGATCCCCAGCCATGTTGGACTCGCAGGTAATGAAGCTGCCGATATAACCGCTAAGCACGCAATCAGTAATGGCCGTGAAGTTCGTCTGCGTCTTCCTCCAAGTGATATATACCCCTCCATTCTATCACATATACGGTCCGAATGGCAACGAACCTGGAACTCCAAACCTAGTAAGTTGAGGGTTATAAAGCCGGTACTGGGTATGTGGCAGTCCTCACACCGGACCTCGCGACGGGAGGAAGTAACGCTCTGCCGATTGAGGATTGGCCATACATTCGCAACACATAGCTATATACTGACCGGTGATGACCAACCTTTATGCCCACGCTGTTCGGACCCGCTTACTGTGTATCACGTTTTAGTAGATTGTGTACTACTGGACCCTCTCCGACGCCATATTTTAGGACGAGTAAACATCGACACTTTACGAATGTTACTAAACAATGACTCTGAGGTTGTATCGTCTGGATACATTTTTACTTTTCTTCAACAAGCACGTTTTGATGTAGTATATCGCCGCCCCTGAAGACTATTAATTACTGACTACTATAGGAGCATAATAGATTAGCTATCAACACAGTTATGGGCGCAAAATGACCTTTGCAGTCGACGCGCCCCTAAACACCAATTCATCATCATCACATTGGAAGCACATTGCCCAATCAGTGCCTACTGGCTTTTAAATGCGCTGTAGTGCTCGTACATTGCCTTGTACGCTCGTGCACGGTATATATCGCCCACCAAGCGCCACTCTTCGGCACTTAAATCCTTTTCCGGTTTCTGTAGCAACTTCAAGCTGCCACGGACACCGGAATCGTTGGTACGGCTGCTGCCGCTGGGCTGGGGGCTAGAGCTGGTGCCGACGCTGGTGGCGCTGGTGCTGGGGTTGATGACGCCGGTGCCGACGCTGGTGGCGCTGGTGCCGACGTTTTGAAACACATCGTGATATATTATTTCAAACAATTCAGGTACGGTGGTGTCCATTGGCGAATCGAAAACTACCGGAGCATGGATTCCGGTTGACGCCACTGCTCCGTCAACTGGTTTAATTGAGTCCTCTTTTCCTGAAACACATTTACAGCAATGAGTGGAACGCTTTTGGGTCAACTGGTACACATTGGCGGATCCGGAAGGCTGGGTTTTGACCAGATTGGGGGAGGGAAATTTCCTTTTCTACCTCGGATTTCGGGATACTTCAGCTTTGAATAGCTAGCATTCGATGGCTAGGATTAAGACAGAATCAGTCCTTTGGCAGTTCGGAGATATCGGAAAAATTGGCCTTTTGACAGAACCGGATCAAGGAGATGCCATGGGGCACCTTATTCCTATACGACACCTCTGCCTACAAATTGCACACTGACAGGTGCGGATACCAGTGGAGGGGACTCTGGGGTATTTGTCCCCCTTGGAAGATGGCACATCTCTGGCCAAGAAAAAACGCCCCTCTGGGAAGGCACCAGCACACCCTCTGCCACGTTCAACGATTTTTTTAGCTGGAGGCCTAGATTCCTGGATCCGCCCCTGCAGACCGACTGCACCACATTTACCGTATATCTCGATGATGATGTCATCGAGCGCATCTAGTGGCTTCGCGCCCGCTCCGCCCGTTCGCCGAAGCTCCTCTCGCTTTGCTGAAACGAGAAGACATTTCAATTAGTGTCAAGGATCTATTTTTGCTTGTCGCGACTACTGTGCCTTAAGATGATAAGGAGGAGGGACTCAAGGGTGTACTGGTGGATCCAAGGGGTTTAAAGCCCCCCCCCCCCCCCAAGAGGTCGATTTGTTCTGAAATTTTGCACAAATATAAAAATATGGACACCTAGAAATATGAAGCATTTTATCGTATAAAGATTGCCTTAAGCAGACCCGACGACTGTTTGGTGTTGAAATCCGGATATTTTTTTCCTAGAGTTGTCATGAAATCCCCCCCCCCACCTCCCCCACACGTATACCTGGCACTCGGAAGCCCCCCACCCCCACCCCTCCCTGATTGCGTTTTAGAGGAAGCCCTGATGTGGGCAAAATTCACTAATAATGATTAAGTTGCAGCTTTGCCAACGACAGGGAAATACGGACAGTCACATCGAGGGAGCAGTAGCCTTCTTCCCCACATCTATGAATTTCAACATTAATTATGCGCCGCTCCATGATAAATATTTAGTTCAGAATCAGTCTTGCCATCCTCCCTGATCAAACGAGAATCCGCCGGGCGCATAAGTAACCAAGTCCCGTTACATGCAATCAACTAACCGCATGGGTGCCCACCTCTAGACATTCCCAGAAGCGCGGGCAGTATCAATAAACAGGGGCGTAACGTCAGGATAAGTATTGTGTCGATGGCGATTACTCGGTGCTTTCTTGTACATTCTCTACAACTGGAATGAGATTCTTGTCCATGCTTCTCATTTTCATTCCCTCCGATCGCATCCAATCACCGGAGCCAGTCAAGGTTCACGACCACCTAACAGCGCTCATGCGGCAGCGCAGGGAGCACGCGCTTCGCGCCATTTCTGGACGCTCAAGGCCATATAACAGCTGGAAGATGACGAAATATGATTTGTGGCTGGCATTTCTTGTACGATGGGGAGCGCTGGTGGTGCGGTGACCAGTAGCAAGTTTTATAGCAACAGTGCACATAGTGGAACCAAATGGAATCTATTATTACGCCCCGTGGTGCAGCAGCATTGATTTGGATTGGTTTCGAAGGCATTAATTTACAACTGCCCAACTTGTAGATGCTAACGAGTGCTTTACTTGACGATAACGCTTTACGCTTTACTATCGTAATTTGTTTTGCCAGCTCAGCCGGAAGTGCCATGTGTATAAGGTATGTGAATCTGCGATGGAATTTCCTATGCTTTTGGTGGAGCCTGGGAATGGATTTCTGAAAATTATTGGGGGAGAGGGGGAGGCACAATACATAAGGGTAATGTGAATGGACGAACCAAAATGGATTGGGAGGGCACACACCATAGGATTCCATGTTAAAAGCTGAAAATATTGGAAGGACAAAGACAACATTGAGGGGCCACTTTTCCCACCAAGGGGATATTCGTGGGCCTGGGCACATTTTGTCTTGTCCCCAACAATTACAAGGTAGGTACCTACCTATCAAGGTGTCCAGGAGCCTATGAAGTGGGCCCCATCAACAAAATCGGCAGCACTCATTGCTACTATGCATTTGGCCTCAACCATCCATAACAATCAAACTTCACCCATGATGTGAACACGAATTATTGAGCAACATATGGTGAAGATATGTTGAACACTTGCCTTTTGTGGCTGATCGAGCCACAGAAAAACTTCACGAAGTTTTTCTGAACATGGTCAGTCATGTGTTGGCTGACGATGCCGTGCTTTTTTGCCATGTTTAGGATTTCTGACCAGGCTTCCTGGCGAGCCTGGTTTTGGCCAGGGTACCTCAACTTTCCCATCAGTGCCTGAAATGGAATTGGTTACCGTGTGATTGAAGTATCTTTGAAACAATAAATATGATTTACTAATTAGATAAAGAAATAAATCGAATAATAATTATGCGGAGCCTCCACCAGAGGGGGGGGGCTGGACACAACATCCTCCTTCAGTCCCGAAATTGACAATGACCGTATGTCGCTCACTTGAAAGAATTCGCCCCATAAAATGATGTCTATCCCCCACCCCTTAGATTTAGATGTTCCGCCAACTATGATAACGGAGTGGGGGTTCCGAGGTGAAATTTCACCGATCAAACCATTTGAGTAGTAGGATGATGTGCCGTTTATTCAAGGCCCTGAAGGGCCTTGAATATCCCCGCTAAATTTCAGGCATAGATGTAGGTTTCTGAAAATTATTGGAAGGGCAATAATTTACAATAACAGCAATTTACAAGGGTACATGAAGGCAATGGGCGGGCCAAATTAATAGGAAGACATGCCACCAAGGGTAACACGTTAAAAGTTAGAATTATTTTGGGGTAAGCCAACGTTGCAAGGGTCCTCCCAAAAGCATACAGAGCTTCACTGATTTCAGGAGATCATCTGACCCCTGACTACCTACACCACTAATTATATCGTTCTCAGATCATTTCAGCGCATAACTATTCATCAGATTCATGCTCACCTCTTTCTTCTCTAATATCGCTCGGAACACTTCAGTTTTTTTCTGACGTTGCTGGCTTCTGGAACCCATGCTCAATGAATGTAAGAATTTATATCTTATTTTTCGACCTCGGCTCCGTATCACAATGTATATTGTAACTACTATCGCCATCTATTATCGGTATGCCCAGGCCGTTGTCATCCCCATGCCTTCCTGCGTGTCGCCTCGAATGGTACAAATGACGTCATCTAGGGTACACCTTTTGGGCCGTTTTATTGGTTTGATGTACATTAAAATTAAAATATTTTAAATTCAACTCACTTTTTAAATCTTTTAATATCGCGTCTATGGTTTTAGTATCTTGTTTAGCTGTTATTTTATCAGTTTCAGTTAGGCTGCGAATTAGACGACCACCATTACGAAAGGCAGCGTTTTAGGGGCACGCTTTTTCTCAAATTCCTAGATGACGCAGTTGAGTCCTAAATGGCGCAGTTGTTTACATATCTATCTCGTAGGTATTATGTATAGCATCACACGTCGTGTTTGCTGTCGCAGCGTTTTTGGTTGCAGTTTTATTGTATTGTGTTGTGTCGTGGTTTATCTTAAGTGTAGTTGCACTGTTAGCTATAGCCTATTGCTGTAGTTAATTAGTGATGTAAATTGAGGTGTGTTCCGTATCAAGTTTATACCTAATATGCCGATTCTGCTAATCCGGTAAATTCGCAGTTGAAGGTAGTTTCTGATTTTATGCAATTTCTTTTTTATAATCCATCTTATGAATGTGCTGAGCATGATGCGACCACTTATTTCTTCTGCAAATGCATACTTTTCAGTTGGGATGCAGCATATCACCCAAAAAGGTGCTTGGTGTTCGGTAATATAGCATAAAAAGCAATGTTCCAAATCAAGAAAAAAATGCAACACAACCTACCCTAACCTAGCCTAACCATCCATGCAAAAAAGCGAATTGTTTTTGTAAAAATTGAAAATTTCCAAGCATTTTTTTGCTCTAAAAATGTTCAAGTTAAGAACCTAACCTAAGCTAGCCTGAACTGCTTTTAAGGAAAATAAACTATTTTTTGCATAAATCCCGCCTCCCCCCCCCAAAGAGCTTTTTTTGTAACTTACCACAAAACCCTAACCTAGACTAACTTACCCAAACCCAACCATTTTGTATGCTTCATGGAGGTAAAAGGTGTTTAAAATATGTCCAGTGATATAATTTTCACTGCAAAATTGAAATATGATCAACAGTTTTATGCATGACACTGACAAAAATGTATTTAAAAATTACAACAGCTAGCCAGGCCATCCCCAGTTCAGGATTGGTTTTCAGTTCAATGTTTTGGTGGAACCTTCACCTGTTCTACCATTCAAGAAGACAACTACATGAGGGTATGTGTTGGTGAACTTTTTAAATTAACATATCTAACTGTATGAATGTCAGGTTCCAGGTGAATAGCAATGGACTGTGTTTGTGCTGTAGCAACATGCAAGATGTGGGAAGAAAAATCTGGAAAGGAGAGAGATTGTCAATCGACATGTTTAAGTTTCCAAGAGATGGAAATACCTGTAAGATTTGGTTGACAAAGTGAACAAGAGCTGATGGAGTTCATCCAACCAACTTATTAATTTGTTCCAACCACTTTACCTCCGATGATTATGATTGTGGCTACCTGATGCAGCGGAAGCTGATACTACAACAGAAACGCCTGCCTCTCCTGAAGCCTGGTGCCATTCTATGAATTAACCTGCCTACCAGATCTGAATGGTATGAAGTGCTGAATCATGCATGTCTGGTGTGCTTGATGCAATTTGGAGCATCTTATCCTTGTGTAGCTAAATGAAGAACCAATTCAACAAGTTTGACACCACTTCAATTCACATTATGAATATAGCGTGACCACCATCAGCAAACTGGGACTGGAGTGTGATGGTCTTGCCTTTGTTGCCGGCTTCGTCACCTACAAAATGAGGCGTGTCAATACAGCGCTTGGCTGTCCGACGTCTGAAGCACCCGAGGTGCTCCTGACCGCTATGTCTAGCTCTTGGCTTATCACCATCCGTCGCGGCCGGCTGTACGTGCCACAGACATGTTGGATGGCGGTGGTAGACCAGTTTAATTCTTATTTCTGCTCCATCATATGCACAACCTGTACGGGCGAGAACGACATCGTGAGGCGCCTAGAAGACGTCATCAGTAGCCGGCAGCCGAGGCTAGATGTCCGTGTGCACGGAGGCTAACTCGAGTTGGGCTGCATGTGCGCATTGGCTGGTTGCGCTAGACCTCTGCTCGGCAAAGCGCAGAGAGGCGAGCAGCTAGGCAGGTGCGCCAGCATGTCACCAGCCAGCGATAGGATGTCACCCTCACACTGTGGTCATCTGTCACCGTCTCTGCTGTGTCGTGTCGTGTCGCCTGGTTCTGCCTTTTTCTCCCTGTTTGCTGTTGCCGCCATGACCAGGGGCGGACTGGCGGCGCCCCCTGTGCTGCCCGTCCTGGCGGCACTTTTCACTGCTTTCGTGTCGCCCGGTCCTGCCGTTTTTCAGCGTGTTAGCGTGTTTTTCTATTGCGACTGTGACCATTGGCGGGTTGGCGTCGCTCCTTGTGCCGGCCCGTCCTGGCGGCACTTGGCACTGCTGTGGTATCGCCAGGTCTCTGTCTTGTCGGAGTGTTTTGCTGCTGCCGCTGTGACCAGGGATAGGCTGGTGGCACTCCCTATGCCGGCCCGTCCTGGCGGCACTTGGCACTGCTCTCAGCTCTGGTACTCCTATGGGGCAGGTGTGGCGTATGCCACTTCATTGTTTCTGATATTTATAATGTGGCCTATCAGCATTGATCGGAAGGAACGATATGCAAAGTCCCTTTCCCACGAACATTGATTGCGATCATTCATTCATGCTCTGAACCGGAACCAGCACAGACGCCGACTAGGTCAACTACGCCGACGTTTAGGGGTGTTTTGGAATGAGCCAGATCTAATCCTGAACGCATTGCTAGGAACGCATTGCCAACAATACATGTCTGACCGCTTTTGGTGCCCAATGTTTCCAGTCCGTCCGCATAATGCCTGCTAACTAGAGTGGAATTTTACATACTTTGGGAGCGGTTCAGTCCCCTTTAAGACTGGCGTGAGCCCACCCCCTTGACCCCAATAATTTCAGATTTCAGCTATCATGTGGCACTAATGGGGTTTATCGGCTGAATGTCTTCTTGTTACCTCCATACATCGCGTCCTTCCAATCATTTTTGGAAGTTCCACCCCTGCTGCTGAGCTGGCGCGGAGGCTCACATATTCCCCAATAATAAGGAGTGTCTGACTTCCACGCGTTCCCTATGGTCCTATCGATGTGGAAAACAACAATTATCTCCTTCCTTTCCCATAAATCAGAGGCGCTGCCACATATAGAAGGGATTAAAGGGTGTTTTCGGTCAATTACTTCTTCCATGTAACATCATAAGCCCAATGCAAAATTTGATGCAGATTGGGGGACTTGCCTCCCCCTCCCCACCTGGTCCCATCATAGCGACGCACGCGCTTCAGAAACGTTCTCGCTGCATCTCGCCGCGGGAGGATATTAATTCTCTGCCGTACTTGACCTGTCCTACATCCTATCATATTGTCTGAACCTTTGAGGGCTCATTCAGGCATAATATGCATATAAAAGGTATTGGGGATCCTTTCCAGAACTACAGTGCTCTAAGTTTTGCACCTACACCTCTTAACCCCTCATTTCTTTCCCGTAGTGTACATACGTTGCATATCTTCGTCAGCGTGTTAGCGGTCGGGCCTATGTTAAGGTGTACCCCTGATGACGTCATTTATGGACCTGCGCAGAAAGCTGCGCAGTAGGGACGACGCCACCTGGTATATATCGCCTTGGGTATGCCCTAATGGTGTCGGCCAGTCAGCTGGTAATGTAAACAAACAACTAGTGAAGAAAGAAACCGACGATCGCAGCCCGTCGTTTTATAGGTACTTGATTAATTTTGTCTTACACATTGTATGTTGAATATTTATGATGTATTGCAGTTAGATGTAGGTATCTGTTTGCAACGGAAATAAGAAGTTATCGTGCTCGCAACATTTCAGTTACCGACACATTAAGAAAACACCTCTAGACAAAATCTACGAACAATCGAAAAAGTAAGACTTTTGAAACTAAGACATCTTGAATTTCATGAGATCGCTCTTAAAAGATTCTTAGTTTTACATTTCTTAGTTTTGAAATGTCTTAGATTTTCATGAAACTGGGCCCTGGCCTATTTATATCCACGGGTTGGCTCGGATCCCTACCACGTTGGGCATGTCCGCTGGCCGTCTATATAACCTAGCCTGCCCTACCCTTTCAGCCTCGGGACTTACGGCACGCCAAACCTGTCCGAACGTTCCACCTGAAACGCTATACATCTCCGTGCCCAAACGTATAGCGAACGGGGGCGGACTCACGACCGTGCAGTGTTCTGCATTACCCTTTTGTCCGGCGCCAAACTCGACGGACGTAAGGTGGTGCCTCCCCTACGGTCCATCCCCCTGCATGCTATGTCCGCCCCCATCTGCGCCCCTGGGTCACAGAGGCCAGCGGGATTTCGCAGTCAAAGAACCAGAGCAGAGCTAATGCCCCCGAAGTGTACCTTCCTGGGTACACTTCTGTCATTGCGAGAGGGGGCGCCCTCTCGCAATTAGACATCATCCAAATGCAGATCATATATATATAACAACATTAATATTCTAGACAATTTAAACTGGCTTAACACGCGCACTGGAGGGGGGGGGCGAAATCCGCCCACCCCTCGGGTTTTTCGTACATAACTGCAGATTTTACCGGTCGATATGTGATTTTCTGCGTACCTGCTTAGAAATGACCGACGCGTCGTTTAAAGCAAGAAAAATAGAAATCGGCCCAAAAATTTAAGTTAGGGGCCGTTAAAGTACAAAATTCCCTAGCGCCAGACCACAAAAATCGGCGCTGATGCGCTTCCTGTATATTCGCAAAAGGGAAGTGTTCTTGGCAACACTAGCGACTTGTTTAATGTATATTGATATGCTATATAGTTTCAGGTCATGTTAGGTCACCGAGGTCAAGTCAGGTCCAGTTCATGACAGGTTAATGGAACCAAACTTGATCAACTGGAATGTTGTCTTAAATGCACTACTGCTTGTCATTTGCACTGTTTGTCATTGCGTTTCCATACTTTATTCATGTACTTTACTCCTTTCTTCGCGAAGCCGATTGCACCGAGCTGCCCGACGGAGCAGTCGGGCGGGCGGCTCGGTTCCGGTAACTGGAACAGGTAACTGACCTGATAAAGTGCTGCTATATAGTTGACCTGAGGTCAAATGTCGGGTCTAGTATCTGTATTGCATCATTAGTAATGTCCAAAACATCATTGATGCCAATTTTGGAGCATTTAAACACAATCACAGCGATCCATAACAATGACAAGCCAAGACACGCAAAATAAGAAAATTTGGACAAATATGACTTCATTTGACCTTGAAGATATTGACCTAAGGTCATAAAATTTGCACACAATGGAGTTCACTACCGTACCCATCCACCCTGCGAATTTCGTTCCTCCAACTCTAATAGGAGCGGATATTTTAGGGGGGGGGAATCTGCCCCCCCCCCTCCAGTGCGCGTAATTTTCAGAGGCCCTCCATGGCGCGTGTTAAGCACTCATTGCCATTACTCGAGAACGTTCAGTCCATAGGAGGACGGCTCGCGTATAAATTTACTTCCTATAGCATTGTTACTTCTTAGGGAAATATCAAACATCATGTGAGCATCATCCCTTGTGTCGGAAAGTACACACTGTAGTATCTACGCCTACTTGTCGGCTGTTGGTGACCCGGTCAGAGCGAAAAGCGTGGCGCACACCCCTCAGCCCCCGATGCATGGCCCGCCATTTCCGTTGTGTACGTAAATATCCTCCATCCGTCCACCTGGTCGTCGAGGTATTTACTATGCTACCGTTAGTATGGGAGGGTCGTACCCTCACGTCATCGAGTTGCGTTAATCCCCACGGAGGATCACTGACTGCTGTCGGTACTCGTCCCATCAGAATTTGACCTAAATGTTATTTGTTGTCAAAATAGCTACACCACTGAATGCAAAGCTGAAGGGTTCAGGTAAAGTTCAAGTAAAGTTTGCATTGTAAAGAAAAGGGTTGCACCACGGTAGGTGGGTAGCTATACTATTATTGTTTGAATTCCTGTTAGTCTAAAGGCCAGGTGTATTTAGACGGGGAGAGGACGACAGCAATTGTTGCAAGCATAATTGTGTTGTGCTCCATGTTTTACTTTATCCGATCATGTTCCGCTGCTGTTCCTGTCCATCACTGCCGACTGCTGCCAAAGAATTTCGATAATTAATATAATATATTTGCATTTATATACACCGCATCTCATTACACCCACGCACTGCTTACACGCACACTACTCGCCATCTCACACATTTCCTTCCTTGCACGCGACACACTTCCTCTCCACACTGGTTGGTTATTGGTTTTACGACACGTCGACCGTTGAGTCATGTAGCGTCGCCATTCTCTCACGCCGATTGGTCGCGGGCGAAGAGTAGCGACAGGTGAGACTCGAACCCACAATCTTTCGATTGTGAGACGAGCATCGTACCCCTAGACCACTCGTCCCCTCCTCTCCACCCTGAAATTATCCTATTTGGTCCCTCCCATCAGACAGGTCGCTCCTTTCAGTAAAGTGAATGAGGTTAAGGAGGCAGAAGCTGCGTGATAGAACTTAGGTTGGTTCGGCAAGGTTAGGGAAAGAGGAAGACATGTCAGACGTACGACACTCACATGCCCGATGGCCTTCGCCCTCCAGCCGTCGTCACTTTCCGCCGCCCGGCACTTCACGTCACATCTGCCTCCATTTACACTGTCGTACCCTGAGTGGGTCTTTCCTGAGCGTCCTCCGTCCGCCCGTCTGAGTGTGAGAGCCTCGGAGAGGGAGAGAGAGAGAGAGATACATATATATATATATATATATATATATATATATATATATATATATATATATATATATATATAGAGAGAGAGAGAGAGAGAGAGAGAGATATATATATATATATATATATATATATATATATATATATATATATATATATATATATATATATAGAGAGAGAGAGAGAGAGAGATTGTTTTTAGCCCTTCTGTCAGGCTGCCATATTTTCTTCCATCCCGTAGCTCCGCCTCTCCTAATTTCTAGCCACTCCCAGGGCTCCGGACTTAGTTCTTCCTCTTGATTGGTGGGAGTGCATTTTTTTCTTCCCCTAGGCCGGGTGTATCGTGAATCCGCCTGAGGCTGTCAGGACGGTCTGTAGGTCTGGAAATTTCCACTGAGAGTTTTCACCGGGGTCACCGATCTCACAGTTGGCCGAGGACCCTTCTGTTGTTTTGGCTCAGATGCGAGGCTGATGTTGTTCTCGATGCCGCCTTTGATCGGGACACGTACTGAGGGTCGGGTTCGGCTGCGCTTCAAGGCCAGTAATGAGAAAGGAGGAAGAAGGTGACCGGGGTCTGGCCGGGTGTTTTGCGGCCTGGTCGGGTGGGAAAATATTGAAAGCTTCGTGCCTAAAGAATGTAAGCCTCCTTACAGATACATCACCGGGGCCGGGGGATATACCACCGGCCTCACGGGGGCCGATAGATGCATCACCTGGGCAGATTGATGCATCGCCATAGCCGGGATATGGATCACCAGGGCCGGGGGATATACAACCGGGGCCAAGAGATACATCACCTGGGCCGGGGATATACTACCGGGTCCAGCAGATGCATCACCGGCCTCGAGAGATGCATCACCGGGGCCGGGAGGTGTATCACTGGGGCCGGTGGATATAGCATCGGCCTCACCGGGGACGAGAGATCCATCACCGGCGCCGGGAGATGCATCACCGGGGCCGAGAGATGCATCATCCGGGCCGGGAGATGCATTACCGGGGTGAGGGTTCGGATTCATACATGCCATGGCAATTGGCGTAAGCTGAAGTGAATTTTAATGGCTCAAATGTTCAATCAATCACTTTAAAATCAATGGAACTTTGACTTGGTTGGTGACATGAGTGCACCGATATTTTCACGACACGGTTTATTGAGATTTCAGTTCATGTTTGGGGGCTGATGATTCCAGTGTACATGGATTTTCACGACACGGCATTATTGAGAATTCAGTTGATGTTGGGTTAGGGGGTTTGGCGGGGGGGGGTATTGAGATAGGTAAGTTTCATCGGGAATGTTGAGAATGTGATCAATCTCACGTATCTAATGTTCTTGGAAGGTCGCTTTCCGCAGGCATTTGCCACTTCGAACCACTCAATCATTCCCGATAAGCTGGGGTTGGGAAGTGGGACGGATAGGTTTCATACATGCCATGGCAATTGGCGTACACCCAAGTGATTTCTTGGCTGACATTTTACAATCAAATTGTTTAAAATCAAGTAAAGTTTAATTTGGCTGGTAATATGAGTGTATGAGGAAATTCACGACACGGTTTTAATGATATTTCAGTTGATGGTCGGGGGGGGGGGGTTATTTCCCGGCGGAGCCGGGGCCGGGGATATACCACCGGGACCGTGAGATGCATCACAGGAGCCGACAGATGCGTCACCGGGGCAGAGAGATGCGTCACCGGGGCAGAGAGGTGCATCACCGGGGCCGGGAGATGCAATACCGGGGACGGCACTCTTTTCGTTCTTCTTGCGGTGCTGTGCCTTGTGGTGACATTTATTATTCACGCATTTTCGTACTTTTCGCGTCCCATTGTGTGCCTGGCGGAACCGGGCAATTCTGACTTATGCTTGTTTTTGATACCATTTTAGTGCAACGCTTCGGAACAAATCGGAGAAATATCGACAACTTGTGATTTGGCGGCCGTCTCACGGCACATTGCGCCATCCTGTAGTGCATACGCACACTGCTAGATGGCTACCGGCGATTTCCAGAGGCATTTGCCACGTCGAGTCATTCCCGATAGGCTTGGGTGGAAAGGGGCGGGGGATCAGTTTCATACATGCCATGGCAATTGGCGTATGCTCAAGTGATTTCTTAGCTAGCATTTTTTCAATCAAATAGTTTAAAATCAACTAAAGTTAAAATTGGCTTGTAATATGAGTCTACGGGGAAATTCACGACACCTGTTTTATTGATATTTAAGTTGATGTTTGGGGGAGGGGAGGGGGTTATTGTCCGGCGGAGCCGGGCCGGGGATATACCACCGGGACTGTGAGATGCATCACAGGAGCCGAGAGATGCATCACCGGGGCCGGGGATATACCACCGGGACAGTGAGATGAGAGACGAGAGATGCATCACCGGGGCCGGGGATACACCACCGGGTCCGGGAGATGCATCACCGGGGCCGGGAGATGCGTGTGCGTATAGCCGCACACACATGATTCGCCACTCCTGTGTTATGTTACTTATTCATGACGCCCTGTCATGGGCGCCGATTTTGTCACCATCTAACACATGTTTTGGATGCATTAATCGGGTTCTCTTTTTCATGCGCAATACCAGCATAAATGGTTGTCATAAAAAGGACGCCCCAAAACCCACGGGATATCAAATGTCATGCCGACAACATCAGCAATGCATTTTGATATTTGCATATATATGCATATATATATATACATATATATATATATATATATATACAAACAAAAAGTCAGCCGCAAAACCACACCCTCCTAAACGCGCTTTACTTGTCCATCATCGTCAAGAACCTCTCCACACGACTTGCACTCTTTCCACTTTTAAACCCGCCAATGACGTACATCAACTGACCGATGTTCTTGTGCCGGCCAGTAAAGTTCAAGCCATATACTGCATGAGCCGCCACCCAACGGAAGCTGCCCAAGATCATGCCTTCCCCCTCCGCCCGAATCTCCACCACGCCGATGCTGAGACCGCCAAGGTGGATTATTCTAATACTACAGCCGCAGTCCTTATTACAAAATTCGTCCCACTCTTCGCCCATTGCAGGGGCGATGTGTTGGATAGTCTCCTCTCCAAAACATAAAGAAATATGGAGAGAGTAGTTGACTGGTTCCTGACTGCACGTAGAAACATTGTGCAGAACTGATTTAAGTGAGCGCAGTCTGAACGAAATTCGGGCGTAGCGAAATAGGATAGTGATCCTCTCAGAACACTTCGGCGTGAAAATACTGAGTAATAAGGCCGCCGCTACTTGATGTTCTTACATGCAAAAGAAAGTAGACCCCTGAAACTTAATATTGTTGCCCACACTCGTTGAGCCTGGAAGGAGAACCGTTCAGTTCAATACCTGATCAGCATTTATTTTTCATGAATTTAAGAACATAGATTCGACCAACAGAGCTCATGGATCGTGAAAAGCAATGTGTTGTGTAATACAGTGTTTCAAAATACATGGAAGCCATGTCACTGTTAATAACTCTGCCAATGTTAATGTTCTTGTTCTATTTTTTTTCATATTTGAAGACAGGAGACAATAACAACTAATAATTATCAACCAAAATGCCTTGGTCAAAGGAGAAAAACATATTTTGCGTCACTACTTATTTGGAGACAAAATCATTCAAAACGGTGCAAGCAAGATTTCGCAGGAAGTTCAACTTCAACAGCTATCCCCAGAAACACCAAATATATCGTTGGGTATGAACAAATTAAAGCCACTGGATAACAACCTCAACGAGAAGGCAGGAACACCCAGTTCTGGCAGGAAGCTGAATGCAGGATCTCCTGACAATGTGGATGCGGTGAGAGCTTCTGTCGCAAGGAGCCTGAAAAAGTCCATCCGAAGACGTAGCCAAGAGCTGGGTCTTTCACGTGCGTCAGTGCAAATAATCCTGATCAAGGATCTTCATCTGTACCCATATAAAATCCAGATCAAGCATAAACTCACACCAGCTGACATGACAAAACGTGTTGTGATGTGCCGGTGGTTCGAGAACAAGATCGAAGAAGATCCTGACTTTCTTGATGATCTTTGGTTCAGCGACGAAGCACACTTCTTGCTCTGTGGTCATGTCAATAGCAAGAACACTATTCTGGGGCACACAAGTCCCAGGGGAGGTGGTTCAGAGATCATTGCACGCTGTGGAATGTACGGCCTGGGTGGCCATCTCAAACATGGCATAATCGGACCGTTTTGGTTTTAGGACACAGACAAGGAGGCAGTCACTGTCACAAAGGAGCGTTACATTGTGGTGCTCAACAAGTTCTAGAGGGGACTTGGGACATGTCGTGGCGTGAATCCAGATGTGCAATGGTTCCAACAAGATGGGGCAACTCCACATACAGCCAACGTCACGATGGAGTGGCTGGACCAGCGGTTCCCTGGTCGGCTGATCAGCAGGCGCCGCGAACCCGAGTGGTCTGCGCATTCACCTGATCTGAACCCCCAGATATTTTTACCTCTGGGGGTTCTTGAAGGACCACGTGTATGAGAATCGTCCTCAATCGATTGCTGAACTGAAAGTGGCCATCACTCAGAAGATTCGTGTCATCAGGAATGAAGAGTGTGTCAAGGTGATTGACAACTGCGCTCGTCGGCTTGAAGTGTGTCTGAGGCGCGATGGCGGTCATTTGGAACATGTGTCTAATAATTATATCCTTTGAGCTAGAGACCTCAAATCTTCCGTGTGTTAATTGTTATCATATCAGCTTCCAGGAAATATAATATTTATTTTGGAGTTTCTTGTCTCAGTAATAACTCTTTATCATGTTAATGGGTTCCATCTATTTTGAGCCACTCCGCATATACGCCTCATAACCTTGCAATTATAATACAAACTAATGAATATATTGCACTAATGTGTGGACTAATGAATACTTGTACCACAACATTAGCTCTTGTACTCTAACCTGACCTGAAATGACCTGACCGAACATATGCCTGCTTAACTTATCCTAACCTAATCTGACCTGGTATAACTTGACCTGATCTGCCCTGATTTGATCTGATCTATCCTACTTTTTCCTAAATTAATTTCCATTCAAGCAATAACACATGTATTTTCCTGTATGCACATTACTTTTTATTCACATATTAAATCATTCCCACGGCAGTCTGGCTGGCGTGGTAACATGTGTGGCTCTGTATGCCTTTCAACCGATGAAGTTGACTCAAAAGCAAACCCCGGCGATCGATCGATGCATTTGGTAATGGTTCGGGGCAGCCTTAATTGTGGGCATATTATTTTAGATGCGGAAAATCTGAAGATATGGCATCACAATGATTGGCGCTACGCCTGCGTACCGCTTTCCAGCAGAAGATTGTGTCCGAAAGCAGCGTAAGCAGTGTGAGAAGCGGCGACGGTCAATGGGAAAACGTAGCATATACATGAACCCGAGCGTCCCAAGTGTTTTTATCCCGCAACGAATATATAGATTACTCATTCAATCGCGTGCTAAGCCGAAGGTTTCAATTGCTACGATATAACAGAATTGTCCTACAGACGGATTATGTACAGACAGACAGTTTTTGTGTCGGAGATATAAGAAGCTAATGCAATCATGTTTTGTAGAAATGCTCTAAAAATGTGTTCGGTCTCTGCCTGTATCTTGCTTTCCTGATGAAGACAAGATAGTCGCAGCGTCGGGAAATATCTTTGAATTTCGATCTGAAATAATTTTTCACCCTTTTAATTTATAATTTCGCGTACATCATTCCACTAATTTCACCTATATAGCAAGCTGTTGCACGCCGTATGACGTTTAGCAGTTTTTCAGTTCCATATTGATTTCGTGAATTTCGTCGTTGTTGATCAGAGTGGAAAGGAAAGTCAACGAAGAAGGTACAAGTTATGACCTTACGCATTATTTCATTCGCGGCTCCGGCTAACATCCCTATCCTGCACAGTGAAGACGATTTATTCACTCCATTGCGTACAAAACCGAATGTTATTCGGTGCGGTACAGCGGAGGCTATGGTATGTCCTGTAACGCTTAATATATATTAAATTCTGGAATGTAGAATGGCGTGAGATTACTTTGCAACGCCTCAGACTTTCTCCACTTAATATGCGTTTCAGTTGTCATTCTTTTCGTCTCGCGACCCGCAAGCATTAGCTGTACATGAAATTGATTTCTGGTCTAGTGCTGGTATTTTCTAGCCTCGACTTCGTAGCTATAAGCTGTGAATTTGGTAGTGCTCGATTGAAAAATTATATTAAACCGCGAGTTAGCAGACAAATTCAATAAATCATCGGGTAGTAGTAGGTCTAAAATATATTTTTTTTATCTGCGAGCGGTTTGATGATTTTATCCTGCACTGCATAACAAGTAATGATCAGTTTCCCCATACATGATTATTGTGGTTTGTTTTATCTTGTATCGGCAGTTCTGAATACACACAAACAATGCAAAGATGCCTTAAGCATTCTTACTTTTAAAAACTTTTAAAACTTTAAACTTTGTATCGTCGCCGAATGTTTAGAACTTCTGCTACCCTATATCGCATACACATTTTTGCTTAGCACGCTTGACCCTCAATGACAATTCCTTAAAATTTGGCATGATTAGATTCTTCGATGAGGGGACGAGTGGTCTAGGGGTAAGATGCTCGTCTCACAATCGAAAGGTTGTGGGTTCGAGTCTCACCTGTCGCTACTCTTCGCCCGCGACCAATTGGCGTGAGAGATTGGCGACGCTACATGACTCAACGGTCGACGTGTCGTAAAACCAATAACCAACCAAGATTCTTCGATGATCTTCAGAAATCGATACCTCTGTTTCTAAGACGTGGGCTTTGCCACGGCCTGGGATGTGGAAGACGTGTTCAGTGTTCACTCGCCCTCTAATTTAGTTAAATTTAGCATTCCGCCTATGGAGTCGCATGGACACAACCGACCAAAACTCCCCTGCTACTACTATTCAGAAATCCATGTCGCCGTCACTGCAGGTTAGGGTGGTTCAGATTGCAACCTTTGTGGAAAAGTATAGTTGCTCAGGGCTAACCTGGTTCTCTGAATCATGGCGAGTTCAATGGTGCCATTTTTATCCATATTTGAGTTGGTCTAGGGGTTCCGCAAAGGGCTTAAAGTTTTGGATATTTTTACCCATTTTGGCCCCGGGGAACACTATACGCATGGTACTCCGGTGGACGTTATCGTCGTTTCTTAAATATTATTTTACGTCCTTGGCTTATACTACGGCTGAAAATGGACGTTACTGTAATTTAGGACGGGCGTTTGTCGCAGTGGGGGGGGGGGGGGGGAATTTGGTATGCTGAAACCCATGTGGTGATGGGTATCAAACAACTCCATTTCCTGAAACGAATTCATTTTAAGGTGTCAAAAGTTTATATTGCCTCATCTGATATCATCTAATCCAACTATGATTAGTTGTCTGGTCTAAGTAAAAAGTTTCCGTTTCCATAATATGGTATCCCATACGGAAGCGTAACATAATGACAATTATGGCTCCCTGGTTAAAATAATGACCCATGTATTCCTATAAAAAAGAAACAAATGTTCAGTTCATGCATTGAGCCACTGCCCAATAGTTCACCAATGAGTTGTATTCTAATTTGACCTTCTCCCTTTTACAGACTAAGATATGCAGTTGATTGCTCAAGATGAGTGATAGTAATAACGTGAAAGTTGCTTCTTCCGTGCCAGTTTTAAGAAATCAAACGGAGTATTTCTTGGTTGGCCAGCCTGCTCACTCTATCTCCGGATCGAAGCTACCCACCGCAAGAGCTGTGCTGAGGTACTTCTTTCACATCAAGGAGCAGTGCCCGGATCGATATGAGGCGTTTAAGACAACAGTGGACAACGTCCTGTGCTTCTGGGCTATGGCGCGAATCCCGACGATGCTGCTGCGCAACTGTGTTCGGAAGTTGCAGGGACTGTGGCGTGAGTGGAATGAATTATAAAAGAGCAAAGGAACGAAGAACGATGTCAGCGGTCGCCGGGAACAATTCGCAGCAAACATGGACAAGCTGTGGGACATTGGGGCCGAGGACGCCATCGGAGAAATCCTGTTCAGCCGTCTCCTAGGCAAGAAGGAGAAGGAGGAGAATGTGAAGTTTTACTTGGACCAGCGCGCGGATCGGATAGGAACGATGTCCGGCAACGACAAGAAGTTCGCAGGAAGAGTCGAGTAACAGCAATGGCGGCACCAGCGGGCTCAGCGCATGGCGGAGTCGGAGTCAGAGGCGAGTCAACCTTCGACGTCCCAGGCGCCAGCTGTAGCGACTGAAAACACCACCAAGGGCAGCGCAGGTGGCAGCACTGAGGACGGCCCAGACGCGTCGGACACCTTTGAGCCAGCGCCCTACCAACCGGCAGCCAAGCGACAGAGACAAGCGAGCACCGTGGAGCTGGCGCTTCCTCGCGACATCATGAACTCTCCTGCGATCCTTGATGTTGCGGATCGCTTCGGCATGTCCTCCAACCAGGTGAGTCGCTGCAACCAACCCAAACCTGCCCATTTCTCTCCAATCAAACATATCCTAGGCATTTGCTATGCATCTGATGTTCCATTCTGCTAGTTTTCCAAATCGTTTTTTTCATGATTGCAATGCTTCATCGTGATCATAATTAGTTCATCATTTAAACGACTCCAACCATACGTACGATCTCACAATCCTTGTTGTACATATAATTGACCTAGTTTTACAATCCAAAATATCCATCATCATGATAGTCCTGAACTCTTCTCCAAAGGTCACCGCGGGGACGAGTGGTCTAGGGGTAAGATGCTCGTCTCACAATCGAAAGATTGTGGGTTCGAGTCTCACCTGTCGCTACTCTCCGCCCACGACCAGTCGGCGTGAGAGATTGGCGACGCTATATGACTCAACGGTCGACGTGTCGTAAAACCAATAACCAACCAACCAACCAAAGGTCACCGCCTTGGTCAGCGCAGTGCTGCGGTCGGCGCAGCCACCGGTGGACATCAACACGTTCTGCATCTCCAAGGCAGCTTCAGGCCGCCGACGGAAGGCCCACCGCCGCGAGGTCGCGGAGACGATCCGGTCAACCTTCGTCCCCCCGAAACACGCCATTGTCCACTGGGACGGCAAAATGATCAAGGTGACAATATGTCTTATAATTTTGTCTTCTTTTGAAAAGTAATTAGAATTCGTGTCCCTCACAAAAGTCTTTCAATCTACAATTTTCAAACAATTGCTAATCATAGCCTGTCGTGATAAATTTAACCGCAGTGCACATTTGACGCACGAATCACGCCCACGTCCTCCGCTTCCCAGGATGAGTTGGGAACACCAGAACATTGCCTGGCCATCCTGATCTCCGGTGGTCCAGACCACGTCAGTGGCAAGCTGCTGTCGGTGCCGACCATTCCGGACGGGACAGGTCTGTCACAGACTCTGGCAACGATGGACGCGCTTCGAGAGTGGAGCTGCGTCGACAACATCGTCGGGCTTTGCTATGACACCACAAGTAGTAACACTGGCCGGCACCGAGGCGCCGTAGCCATGCTCGAGGACATGTTGGAGAAGAAGGTGCTTCACCTGGAGTGTCGCCACCATGTTCTGGAGTTGGTTGTTGGGGGCGTGGCGACCGCGCTCTTCGTTTGACACCAGTTTCGAACAGCTGAAGCATAGGTAAACTTTGGTATTACATACTTAAACCCTAAATTCCAGGTGTTAGAAACACTGGCAATCACTCATAAATTATTGTCACCACTTTCTTGAATATTTTAATTTTGTGTCCATTTTCAATATAACAGTATGTAATGGAGGTCAGGAGGGAGGACATCAACAAGTCGGACTTCGGGACCCTACCCGTCAGCCACTCGTGGCTGCAGGACCTGCAGAACGAGGTGGTACAGCATCTGCAGGCGCTGCTCACGGGGACGACCACCTTCCTGAGGGACGACTACCGCGAGGTGGCGCAGCTCACCCTGGTGCTGCTGGGTGCCGCGCCGTCCCAGGCCCGGTTCCGCTGCCCGGGCGCCTACAGCAACGCCCGGTGGATGGCGAAGGTACGATGTTGCGGCTGAAATTACACGGCATTACTGCTAAAACTAATGATAGCAACGTGCCAAGAATACGCATAACCACGCTTTTTGCCTAACTTGTATAGGGCCAAATATCACACAAACTTTAGTTTCAGCCTAACAAGTCGACTGTTTAATATGACACGATCAAAGAAGCTTTTGTCACTATACCCAGGATTACTAACAAAATTGGCTTACATTCACAGGTCATCTACTTTAGCAAGATGAGGCTTTTCGCCAGTCAGCTGGAGTACAGCCCGGAAGAGACGGAGAAGCTGCAGAGGGTCTGCCGGTTCATCAGCCTGCTGTATGTTCCGGCCTGGCTGGCGGCTCCGCTAGCGACCGACGCTGCGGACAACGACCTCCGCCTATATCACAACCGGCTGCGCTTCAGAGAGATTGACGAGGTCGTGGCCGAGGCGGCCCTGGACAAGATGCGCCGCCACATGTCGTACCTGAAGCCAGAGACGGTGGTGTTTTGTCTCGCGTCTGAGGCAGTCAGCGTCGACGAGCGGGCTGATATCGCCGCGACACTGCTGCGACATCCTGACGATCCAGAGGCACCAGACGAGGATGTCGACCCTGTCGCACCTGTCATCGACCGGCGCACCCGACTGCTACACTTGGTAGATGAACGTTCCTGGCTTGTCTTCCAGCTCCTGAAGATCGACCCGAGCCGCTGGCTTGAGCAGCCGGTGACCAAGTGGGAGGAGGACGCAGGGTTCCGGGCATACCAGCGGCTCATCAAGGACCTAAGGGTCACGAACGATGCTGCTGAAAGGGGCGTTGCGCTTATCCAGCGCTTCGCCCATGCCGCAAGAAACGACCAGGAGCTTCAGTGGCTGCTCCAAGCGGTAGAGGACCATCGTAGGAGGATCACTGCTTTCGACAAGCGCACGCTGGGATCACTGTAGAAAGGATGACTGTTGAAAGGGTGACTGTTCTGGTGACTAGAACAGATGACTTGTGACTGTGACTGTACTGATTGATTGTATGTTAGTGCTGCATTGGCGTAGTTGCCACAAGTCATCTATTGCAAAGAGCCGACTTCATATTGGTGGCAATTTAAATGTGTACGAGTTTACGAAACAGTTGTGGCAGAAGCAGTACGACCTCGTCAATTCTTGTCACCCTTGTTGACAAAGAATATAAAATTAGTCTGATGAGGAAATTGAATGTCTGGTTGGACACATCAAAACGAATTCGCTTCATGGAATGGAGTTGTTTGATACCCATCATGACATGGTTTTCAGCATATCAAATTCCACCACCCCCTTCCCCACCCCTCCCAGTAAGCACACCCCTCCCACTGCGACAAACACCCGTCCTAAATTACGGTAACGTCCATTTTCAGCCGTAGTATAAGCCAAGGACGTAAAATAATATTTAAGAAACGACGATAACGTCCACCGGAGTACCATGCGTATAGTGTTCCCCGGGGCCAAAATGGGTAAAAATATCCAAAACTTTAAGCCCTTTGCGGAACCCCTCGACCAACTCAAATATGGATTAAAAATGGCACCATTGAACTCGCCATGATTCAAAGAACCAGTTAGCCCTGAGCAACTATACTTTTCCATAAAGGTTGCAATCTGAACCACCCTACAGTGCAGGTATACCTATTCCCGCATTCCATAAGTTAAGTTTTATGTATAACGAGGGATGCTGGCAAGGCAAACGAATGTTCGCCTTGGTCTTTGAAGAATTGGCAATGCCAAAATAAAGTATCCTTCATAAGGAACGTGTTTAGAATTGTGCTTGGTCCGCACAAGTATATATCGGCTGATATCGGCTGTTTACGTCGTTGTGGATGAGTTAAAGGTGGTGGTTCTGACGGTGCCTGGCCGTAGTTGGGTGGGGGTGGGGGTCATCGCCGTTCGTTTGAACATTGCTAGAACACACTTTGTCATGTCATACACTGCTATGGGCGTTTTGTTTTGTGTTGAGTTCGTTTTTTTGTTTGTTTTGTTTTTGTTTGTTTTTTCCTTTCGCGTTTGTTTCAGGTCGTGGTGTCGACATCCATTCACCAGCCTGCTTGTTTTGTTTTGTTTGTCTTTTTCTTTTTACACGTCATGGGTAGAGTTGGGAGAGAGTGGGTGGAGGAGTTGTTCGGATGCTGTTTAGTGTCGGGTGGTTTTGGTACAGGTTTTTGATTTCTTGGTAGTTTGGTGTTTGGTTTGTTAGTAGATGTAGTGTTTGCTTTGTTTGTTGCTCGTGTTGTCGGTGCTTGGGTAGTCTGAGGGGCAGGGGCGTCGATTTGTATCCTTTTGCGGGGGCCATGCCCCCCCCCAATGCTGATCTTGGCCCCCCCAATGTTGATTTGGGCCCCCCCCAATAACCCATGCTATTTTTATGTTGATAAAAAGCTAAAGGAAAAAAAAGAAGAAAAACACTGTGTTAGGTACATAGAAAACTTAGTTGATGTTAACCAGCACATTTTGTACTGAAAAAGAACAGATTTGGATTAGATAGTGGACTGAGTATCCAACTTTTGCTACACAATTCAAAATTATGTGCAAAAAAACAAAATAGCTAGATTTCCCTCCACTGTGCAAGGAAAACTTACACCATAAAATGTTAAGATTCGCTGATGATGCATTTTAAACCAGATTGTCTTTTTTTAATGTTAAGCCACAAAACAACAATTGGATTGTCATACTGATGTTTGTACACACCACCAATGGCAAAACCACACACATGTGAGCTTAAACAGGAAAAAATCCATTCTTAATTTCCAGTCATTGTCAAACTTGCATTGTCCAGTGAACAGCAGACAATCATCCTTGAGATTGTGGATATGCAAACTATAATTATCTTCAGCAGCCCACCTATCACACCATCAGCTTGATATTTACCTAGGTACCTACCTAAATGCCCAATAACAATGCATGCATTCAATATTGATATGGGGAAAACGAGAGCCATGTGTGGGCAAATCTGCCGGCTTATGATGCCATGACAGAGAAAACTCAGCAAGAAGCTGCATGGCCACTGCAATATAATTGGTATTCCTAAAAGAATAAAAAAAGAAAGCTATGGCTCACATGACTTTTAAGCAAACCTTAGTCATCCACGACCAATGCTATACAAGAGAAATAGCCTTGACAAGCCCAATGTCTCGTACGCCGCAAAAACACCATTATTAAACGCCGCAAAAATACCATTATTTTAAAAGGTACACCAAAGTCGCATTCAAACCTTCATGACGTCACAGGTTTTTATTCGTATATTGCAGAAATTGGTAGCATCAGGCAAGTTTCAATTTAACTGCATGGGGGAGTGACTTTTTCAGGCGTACCGGACCACAGAGGTCATTTGCGCCACCTTTTTTGAAGCGAGTACGTTACATGTCTGACTATAAAAGCGGGTGTTTGCGATCAAGGTGCAGGCATGTGGACGTTTACATAAAGGGAATTTTACGTTATAGTTTGTGTTATATTTTAGGCGCTGAAGGCGGGGCTAGGATGGGGACATCCCCCTAATGTCTAGATGGCAGGGGCGTCGATTTGTATCCTTTTGTGGGGGCCAGGGCCCCACCAGTGTTGATCTTGGCCCCCCAATGTTGATTTGGCCCCCCCAATAACATATGCTATTTTTATGCTCATAAAAAAGTTGAAGAAAAAAAGAAGAAAAACACCATGCTAGGTACATAGAAAATGTAGTTGATGTTAACCAGCACATTTTGTAATTAAAAAAACAGATTTGGGTTAGATAGTGGACTGACTCTCCACTTTTTGCTACAAAATTAAAAATGGTGTGCACAAAAACCAATTATCATTGTCAAACTTGCATACAATCCAGTCCCGTGAACAACAATCAGTTATCATTGAGAGTGTGGATATACAAACTATAATTAACCTCAACAGCCCACTCATCACACTATCAGTTTGATATTTGCCTGGTACCTAGGCACCTAGGTAAATGCTGCAGAAAGACTTAGAAGAGCTTGTGAAATGGTCCAAAAATGGCAGATGAAATTAAATTTTGATAAGTGCAAAATCATGCATGTATGCAGGAGCGTCGATTTGTATCCTTTTGTGGGGCCCCACCAATGTTGATCTTGCCCCCCCCCCAATGTTGATTTGGGCCCCCCCAATAACCTATGCTATTTTATGCTGATAAGAAAGCTAAAGGGAAAAAATGAAGAACACCATGCTAAGTAGAAACATTGATGTTAACCAGCACATTTTGTACTGAATAGTAACAGATTTGGATTAGATAGTGGACTGACTCTCCACCTTTTGCTGAAAAATTTAAAATTGTGTGCAAAAACAAACAAAACAGCTGGAATTCCCTCCACTGTGGAAGTACAGCTTACATCTTTCTGGTTTGGTTGGTTGGTTATTTGGGTTTACTGGCGCATTGACTGCGTTGGTCATACAACGCCCATACAACTTTTCTTGTTCCCACCTTAAAGCACAATAATACCCAAAAGCTTCCGAAAAAAAAAATTACAACCATGTTCACAAAAAATATAATTTTGTATTCAAAATCAGCTTAGGTTAGGTTAGGCTCGGTTAGGTTTCTTTTTTAAGGTTGAGAATTTTCAGAAAATAAATTAAGTGAAATTTTAATTTAGTTTAATTTTTGTTCTCAAAAGATAGGTTAGGATAGGCTAGGTTAGGTTTTGTTGCATGAAAAAAAATATGTTTATGCGATGTTACCGAACTCAAAGCCTTTTTGGCATTATTTTGCTCACAACCTGAAAAGTAAGCACAAAAAATAAGTGGGTCCAATCATCTTAGTCACCTTCATAAACATGTTATTCTGCATATTTCTCTTTGTTCTAAAGGAAAAAAAAGAACACCTTAGACTGCAAGGTTACCAAATAATTTGCAATTTTGGGGGGAAACGTTTTTGGAATTTTTTTTTTAAGTTTTCCAACTTGAAAAGCCAAAACTAACCTAACTTAACCGAACCTAACCCATTTGCTTGCTATATGGAGGCAAATGTGTGTAAAAACTTGTCTTGTTACCACCTTAAAGCACAATAATACCGATTTAGCTAGGTATGGCTAGTTTAGTTGTTTACCTTGGAAAAATTGTTCAATCATTTTCAAAAATAAAATAAAATTGGAAGTTTTTCTTCAAAAGCAGCTGACATTAGGTTCGGCTAAGTTGGGTTCGGTTGTTCAATTTATAAAATTTTCAGAATATATATTGCTTAATTTGTGTTTCTATTTTTTTATCCAAAGCAGGGGCGTCGATTTGTATCGATAGACACTAGCGCGCATTAAATGTCACACATCGTGATGGGCGTTCCTCAGAACATCCAAAATCGTAACATGCAAATAAAAAATTCCAGTTACAGAAATTCCAGCGCCTGAAGTCTAAATTTGAGGTTACAGTGACAAATGTGACGGAGGTAAGACATCTGTGGTGCAATTGCGCGCAGTGTTTAATCCGGAGGCCAATCTCATGTGACGTCGTACTGATTCGTTTTTTGTACTTCGCACATTCTGATGTATCGCACCTTCTGATGTATCTGCGGATTGGTGTGATTTTAGATAGTGAATAAATAGCTTGCTGATATTTAATTTCCAAAGGAACAGTAGTTGAAGAAGTTGGCAGGTAAGCTTGAAAAAGTCCAGTCCATGCTTTTTTCTGATTTGTGCTCAGGGTTTCCATGTTAATATCACATAACTACCACGTTTGTCTTCAAGAAGAGCTGTTTTTAGTTTACTTTTATTAAAATTTTCATTCCACTGCTCTTAGTGCCCTTTCTGCCCAGGATTGGGGCACCTAGTGTTGCATTTCCGTCCAGGGGTTGGCACACCTTTTGGTAAATTTACAGCTTAAGGTAATTTCTGATTAATTTTTTCCCATGCAATGTTTAGGAATGTGATAAACACGATTTTGGTAAATTTGTGTTTTAAGGTGTTTTATGAATTCGTGGAATGTATTATTTCAATGCAATGTTTATGAATGTGACTCAGATGATGGGACCACTCATTTTCTATACAAATGCCTACATTTCAGGTTGTAAGCAAAATAACATCAACAAAAAGCTTTGAATTAGGTGACATCTGGTAAAGTATTTTTTTTAAATAAAATAAATGCAACATAACCTAACCTAACCTAGCTTAACCTCCCCTTGGAGAAAAACAAAACCAAAACATCAAGTTGTAAAAATTTCAAGCAATGTATTTTTTTTACAATAAAAAAATGTAACCCAATTTAACCTAACCTAACATAAGCTGCTTTTAAAGAAAAAAGATATATTTCTTTCAAATTTTGGAACAATTTTTGCAAAAAATGTCGAACTTAAAACACTTAAACTAATCTAACATCACCAAACATAGCCCATTTGTTTGCTTTATGGAGGCAAATGTGTAATAACTTGCCTTGTTACCACCTTAAAGCACAATAATTCTGGTTACATTAGGTTGGGTTAGGTTTTTTCATTTGTAAAATTTCAATAAAATAAATTGCTAGATATTTTTCCAATCTTGTTTTCATAGTTGTTTTCTCCAAGGTCAGCTTAGGTTACATTAGGTCATGTTGAATTTTTAATGTACTTCTTTTAATTGCTATGTTACCTAACTCAAAGCCCATTTTTAATGTTATTTTGCTCACAACCTGGAAAGTAAGCATTTGCACAGAAACTGAGTAGTGCCATCAGCTTAGTGACATTCATAAACATTGCATTGGAAATTTAAATATAAAAATATTAATAAAATACATAAAAGTACACATTTAATGTCCTTTCCTCTGCAAATGCATGCCTTTCAATTGGGAGTAAAAAATAACACCAAAAAAAGGGTGTGGAGTAAGGAAATATAGCATACAAATAATGTTCAAGATGTATGATAACCTTACCTAACATAGTTCAACTTCCCATACAAGAAATTAATTGTTTTTAATTCAAATTTTCGAGGCATTTTCTCAAATATTTTCAACTTAAAAAACCTAACCTAAGCTAGCCTGAACCGTTTATTATTTTGTGTAGAAAAATCATTAACAAATGATTTTTTGTATAACTTACAACAAAAGCCTAACCTAACCTGACAAACCTCACCCCTTTGTATGCTTCATGGAGGTAAAATGTGTGTAAAACTTGTCTTGTGGTTACCTTAAACTGTGATAATACCTGGCTTTTGGGGTAATATTTCAGCTCATGGTACTCTCTGACTTCTTCTAATTTATTTTTTAATGCAGTGTTTGTTAATGTGCTGAACATGATGTAACCGCTCATTTCCTCTGCAGATACACACTTTTCATTTGTGAGGAAAAATAACGTGGAAAAGGGGGCTTGGATTTGAGTAATATAGGATGAAAAATAATGTTCAGATAAAAAAAAATGTAACATAACCTAACCTAACCTAGCCTAGACTTCCATGCAAAAAATGATTATTTTTATGCCAAATTCTCCCTCCCCCCCCCAATTTATTTTTTTCTCAAGCATTTTGAACTTAAAAAGTCTAACGTAACCTAATCTAGCTTGAACCGTTTTTGAAGATTTTTTTTCATTTACTAACTTACAACAAAAGCCTAGCCTAACGCAATTAGACAAAACCTAGCTCCTTTGAATGATTCGTGGAAGTAAAAATGGGTGTAAAACATGTCTTGTGGTTACCTTAGACTGCAATAATATCTCTTTTTGTGCTACCTGGTGTACGTGATGAACCTCAATATGCATGCTGCATGAGAGCATTGCACTTATTGGTTCACAAAGAACAATAACATTTTGAAAGTACAATATTTTCAGGAATGGAATCCTGTGCTGATAACATTTTCTGAGTTATAAATTTGCAGATCAGATCTACATCATTTGTGTTAATAAATATGAGAAATTCATAGAAATGCATACACCGGTTTGTAGACAAGAAGTTATTCTGATGATTTCTGATGTATTGGAAAATGACAAATTTTCATGATGGAAGCAGGCAAAGTTAAAGTACATATATCTCAATAAGTGGTCAGTTCACTAACAAGACAGCAAATTCATTCAAATAGCACTCAAAATGCCGGGCGGCCCACTCTTTTTGCAAGTTTAAAATCGATGACAATGCTTTCTTGAATCATGTTTAAAGCACATGAAGGAAATGTATTGCTGACACTTGTTAGGAACTGATGTGTGTAACGTTAATTAACATTTATAATGTCCTGATGTTTGTACACAAAATATAGCTCACTATTGTAAATAGCATGGGAAGTATGATGCCATATATCATGGCTAATTTATGGTCAAACTGTTATGCAGCAGATTCCCTGCATTGTTACTTAGTTATTTGGGCTTTAGGGCACAGACCATGTTGATCACATAGCTCCCTGCATTGGTGTTAACTGATACATCAGTATGTTTGCAAATGCACTGATGAGTGAATCCATACCATTCTCACTGGGGTATAAAAGCTACATTATAACATTGTTTATACCGGGCGGCTGTGTCGGTGCATTGACGGCACGTTAAACTTTCGGTCAAAATTCTGCCGTTTAACTTGAATTAATGGATCGGGTGGTGGGGCCAGGGTTCACGCAACAAGCTCTGCTTAGCAATCCGACCCTGGTTCATAAAGCCAGCCCAACAAGAACTCGGATGAAACTTATTTAAAAAAAAAAAAAATGCATATTACAAAAACCCATCTCGATTGTCCTGCTTACTCAGGACACCATAGAAGTCAATGAAGCCAATGAAAACCATAGAAGTCAATGAAAATGTTACTTCATCCCCTGTATTGTTAATGGAAACAAGTCTCTTGAACCATATGTTATGTCCTTCACAGTGTTGCTCCATCCACCTCCAACTCCAACCCTGACCAAACTTCAGGAGCTCATCCTTCTCCAAAGCAGTGTGTTGAAGAAGGTATGTATTGTAGCATAACTACTCTGACCGGAATTCCATGGTATCCATGTTGCCTTACAATCCATCCTTGCTGATCCATGTAGCAGATGTTTGACTTTCCTCAAACTGTCTGGATAACTGCGGAGTTGAAATCACATGTGTGATGAAACAGATGAACTATTCCTGGATTCTTATGTTGCATCATTGCATGGCACAGTGACATACCGAATGGGGAGGGGGAATTGTGAGAAGTTCCCTCACCCCCCCCGTCCTGATAGGTTGTGGGGCCCCCAAGAGTCCGCCGAGCTTAGGAAAAAAATGCGCTATGCTCCCTAAGAATTTCACTCGGTCGACCAAAAATCGCACCGGGGCTCAGAAAAATCACATTCGGGGCCCCCAAACGTAGCGCAGGGGCCCCGATAATGACGCTGGGGCCTCAAAAGTTTGCACCTGGGCCCCTCAAAATCACGTTGGGGCCTCAAACAAGTCGTGCCGGGATTCAAGAAAATCACGACGGGGGCCACAAACGGTCCGGCCGGGGCCTCCTGAAAATCACGCCGAGACTGGGGTATTAAGAATTATCACCCGGGCCCCTGAAAATCACGCCGAGACTGGGGTATTAAGAATTATCACCCGGGCCCCTGACAATCACGCCAGAGGCCTGATAGGTCCCACCGGGGCTCTAAAAGTCTCGTTGAGATCACCCAACAAATGAAGCCGGGTGAATGAAAAACAGTCCGGACACGGAAAATCAATCTGGGATCTCAACAATAGCTCCAAAAGCCCACACAACTTGTTGGGCCCCCACAAACGTGTCGTAGCCACCGCAAGGGATCCCAACAAGTGACGACGGGGCCCCAAAAATCGCACTTAGACAAAAACAAATTCACGCCGCTTCTCTTGAAAATCTCACTGGGGCCAAAACGTCGTGCCGGAGCCCCACAAGTTGCAGCTGGCTTCCCAAGTACCAATATATACCCGGAATGTCACCTTGGGGACGGAAAAATTGCGTCAAGGAAGAAGTCGTCCACAAAATAAGAAGTCGTCGGACGCCGGAAAAGAAACCTGTTTGGGCACCGGAAAAAACGCACCGAGAGCCAGAAAAATCGTACCGGGTTCCAAAAATAGCCTGCAGGGGGCTTATACAAAATAGACTTCACCACAAAAACCACAAGGAGACTCCATCGAATCGACCAGAGCACCGGAAAATTAAGAATGGGTCCCGAAATAAAATTATCCGAAGGGCCTTTCTACTCTCGATCGTGCAATCTGCGGAAAAAAACACGTTGAGCAGCCGCAGTGGCGTACTAAATGGAAAAATTCCCCTCCCTAACGTTAGGCACCAAGGAAATACTTTCACCCATCGTCATTACCGTTCAGGTCTGCTGTGCTCTGATGCTTCATCAATGCCGGTGTGTTTTAGCCTGCATCTGATCGCTGAAGTATTTTTATTTAAGCCGGTGTGTGTTTGTTGGTGTGTGGAGTGAGGAGGAGGGTAACAGTGACTGTGACGGTGACGATAGATCCGAGCCTACTATATGGCACTGCAGTCGCATGCTATTACTCAGAGTTGTTATGTTGGTGAGTTCGAGTCTCACCTGTCGCTACTCTTCGCCCGCGACCAATCGGCGTGATAGATTGGCGACGCTATATGACACAACGGTCGACGTGTCGTAGAACCAATGACCAACCAAGAGTTGCTATGTTGAAATGTACTGAGCACTGCTCTTTTAATTATGTGACTTCACCAGTTATTGGGCGATTTTCCCCGTCGGTGAGGATGCTGAATAAACATAAACATACACATCGTCGAATAAGAAATCAGAATTTCTGAGATCTGAAAATATAGTGGGCTAAATCCGATGAGTTTTTTTTTTGGGTGGGGGGGGGGTGGTGTCTAGTGTTTTGGCACTTCGGCCCCCCCAATGTTTTTCAAAAATCGACACCCCTGCTGAGGGGTGTTGTCTGAGGTGTCCGAGCTAATGCAGTCATCGTCTGAGTCTGTGATTGGTCCATAATGGTTATGGTGGTTTTTGCGTCGCGCGTGTGGTGCTTGTGGTGCTTGCGGTGTTGGGGGGGGGGGGGGGGGTGCGTCGCGCGTGTGGTGCTTGTGGTGCTTGCGGTGGTTCTGAAGGGCGTGGTAGGGGTGATGGCTTGAATGCTTCGCGGTGTGGTATGGGGGCGGGGGTGCCTGTACTTGTGCGGTGTTTTGTGTTGTGGGTTCTGGCCTTATGACTATTGTCGGGTCTGTCTGTGTTTTTCTGGAGCAGTCGGTAGATTCTAGTGGAGTAGCCGTACACAATTTGTGCGTTTGTGTGGACGTCTCCTGGTGGCGAAGGGGTTGAGTGGGCTGCGACGGATACTGTTCGGCGGCCCGCTCCCTTGTCCGCGACGGGGCCCAGCCCTCTAAGTAGATAAGTCGGAGAATATCTTCCTCCACCGAGGGCAGGCCCCGTTCCGGGAGCCGTGGTCTCCGTCGCATCTCACACATCGCTGCGTTTCGCTGTTGCAGGAGTTGGTGTGGTGTGGTCCGGCACAATGGGCACATGTGGGATATGTGTGCTTGCAGCAGCCCCCCCCCCCCCCCCGTGTAGCCGTATCCTTGACAGAAAGAGCAGCGTCGAGTGAGGGGTGCTCGCGGTGTTACTTTGTATGTGATGTATCCAGCTTTGGCATGTGTGGGTTGCTGTTTGGTGTTGAAACAGTATGAGAATGTGTGTGTTTGGTTTGTCTTGGGGCGGGGGGCCGGTATACTGAGGAAATCCCCTGGCTCCCAAGTCTTTGAGCCAGTCTCTCCTCAGTCATCGTGGCCAGCTCCCATGCGTGAATGATGCACTGAGAGGAGTTGAGGCGTGTGCATGGTGTTATGGTGGCCGGCAAGTTTGTGATGCAGTTGATGCGTATCAGTATGTCTGCGTCTTTGTTGTTACAGGCCTGAAACAAGAGCGCCCCCGAATGTAATTGGCGTGCGTGTTGGGGCGGTCGTCCCCGACGGGTGATTTACCCCTCCACTAGCCAGGGGTCAAGAGAGTTCATGGGATAACCATCATCCCTGCGGCAGAGGAAGAAATCACCCGTCGGAGCGTGTGACGTGGTGTCGATGTTCATGTTGAGTGAATGTAGTGGGTCGTAGGTTTAGCGTTGGAGCTGGGAAAGAAAGGTTGCACACTTTACACAAATCGGCGGGGTGCAGGGTGGGTGTGGCGGCGGCACCGCCGGACCAACCTGTAGTCTAAGGTAAAGATGGTTGAGCAGGTAGTCAGAAGAGTAGATGTAGAAGAAGCACTGTAACACTGCACTGGTGGTAGGCTGGTTTTGGCGGTCTTCGTTCCGTTCAGCCTGAGGATGTGGCTCCAAGATGGCGGCTTGGCGTGGCCAAAATGGCGTCGATGCTTCTTCTGTGTCCTTGGGCGTTGCCAGATGGCGTTGGCGCCGCTTTTCAAGCACGCTTTCGGCGCCGCACCGGCTCTTGTGTGGCCGCAGTGCTACAGAGTAGCACGTTGGTTAGCCAGTATTTGCTGCCCCTGTGGCGTCGAGGCCTCCAAGGTGGCGTTGGAGGCTTCGTGGCGTTTTAGTGACTAGCCTAGCGTCTCGGTTTTCTCGGTTTCTCGGTTGAGGTGGAGATTGAGAGTGAGAGTGAGAGTGAGAGTGAGAGTGAGAGTGAGAGTGAGAGAGAGAGAGAGAGAGAGAGATAGTTTCTTTGTTCTTTTTTCGATGATCATGATGAACATCCTTGACTGCACGCCAGCAGCTCACGCCGGCGCAAGGAATTGAACTGCGAATGCGCATGCGAAAGTTGACACCTTCATGAGGTGTTATGCACCCCGTTTTGACGAAACTACACACGGTAAGGAAGCTAGCGGAATTGAGTGTTAAGCTATGCTGCCTTGAGGTGTCAGTGGGCTGACACCCACCCGGGGTGTTTGCGACTCCTAACTCCCCTGTGAGGTCTTAACGCGTGCTTACAACACCCTGAGTTCCACAAAGAAGGCTACCGACACCACTGACGGGTGTTTGAGGTGTTCAAGCTTGGGGTGTCGGTGTGTTGACATGCTTTTCAGTGTGGATGATCCTCTGTATCGCAATCTGTACGCAAATTTGGATTATAATCTGTATGACGAGTGCGACAATCCGCATGATGAGATGTACGTCAACGATTTGGGCACCATCGATCAAAGTCTTCGCTGGGCTAATCTGTCCTGCTGGCTCGGGTCCCTTCAGTCGCGAGAAGACCGCCGTGGTCAGGTCAGAAGACCGCCGCACGGCGGCGATGGCGACTGGATATTGACAGGGGCTGGAGCCGGACGTTGGCTGGTGCTGGAGGCGGACGTTAGCCGGGGCTGGAGCCGGACGTTGACCGGTGCTGGACCCGAACGTTGACTGGTGCTGGAGTCGGACGTTGGCCGGGACTGGAGCCGGACGTTGGCCGGTGCTGGAGCCGGACGTTGGTCGGTGCTGGAGCCGGACGTTGACTGGTGCTGGAGCCGGACGTTGGCCGGGACTGGAGCCGGCCTGCGTGGCTTGTCAGTCCGGTCCGGCCGCGCCGCCGCCGGCGCCGGTTCGAACCGGCGCGCGCAGTGAAAGCGTGTCGGAGCCGGATACGGTGTTGCGTCGCAACATCACAGTCGATGAGGTTACCTGCTCGGCCAGCTGGTCCTGTTCCGGTCTCCGAATACATTACGACATTAAGCATTAAGCCTGTGGAAGTGCTTACACCAGGTAAAATCGAGTTTTGAAACTGCTTGAGCTCCCTACCCCACCACCTCACCATCGTTTTAGCAAAGCTCCACATCTCGGGCCATTGTCATTAAGAGTGTAGTTGTCACTGTAATACTTCTTGATAGAATGCGATGCCATAGAGTTGACTTTGCTCCCATTCCAATGCTTGGAAGCATTGCAGGTTATACCTGGATTGTAATTGGACATTGCTGGGAGTTCCCGAATTGATTTCATAAAGCCTCGCTTGTGCCTTTTGGGGCGCGCACCACGCATGTGTGAAACGTCAGAAAATCATTGGGGCACCGAGCGATCTTAAGCTGGTAATATCAACAAAGAAAAGGAACACTGGAGGGGCCGGCCTATGGAATAGCATCATAACGTCTGTAACTGTTGGAACGGCTTTGGCGAATAGGCGGATATGGGAGCGTTGAGCCCAGGTTCAGGGATGTCAGCTCTATCTATGCTCCACGCTACAGATAAAGCGTCCATGCACCCATGCAGACAGCTGGTGGCCTGCACTTGGATCAGTGTGTGCGTGACGAAGCACAAAGGCATATCCGACGAGGATCATCTTCTGTCCGTTTCGTCATCATGACTGGCCAGCGCATCCGCCTTACGCTCAACTCCCATGCCACCAGGGCATCTCCCGTGACGCTTGTGCGTCGTGTAACCTTGATGATCTTCCATACTGATGGTGTACATCGTCTGACTTTGTTCTTGGCCAAGGTCAAGCACAGCTCGTGTCTGCACCTGGTCTGACGAGTAGTCAGGCTCAGTGGCGTCGCCACGAAATACTTCCAGGCGGGGTAATGTTGGAAGAGGGCCTCCTGCTCCCCGAAAGGGTGCCTCCACTGTGTTCGAGCCTCCTATTGTTTTTAGGCTCTTAGCATGGTTCCAGAATGGGAAACATGATTTCATATTCATGTCTTTTTGTTCTTGGCATGATGCATCATTTACGCAAAACGCAATAGTATTAATCTTTTTTTATCGCTAAGAACTGAGCCATACCAGGTTATAAATAAGTAATATGTGAATAAATATCTAAGTGCCAAATAAAACCAATGTCTTAATGCTTTCTCGACCAGAAGAATCTTCCCGCTGTCCGCTAGATTGCAGCGAGCTAGCGGAGCTGTTGCTGAGCATGTCCACCAAGTCTAACTGAATATAGCTAGATTCATCACTACTTTTAGTCATTCCCACCAGCTTGATGTCATAAGCAAGCTTAAACGATCATTTCTCAGTCCTAGGACGACAATTTCGCGAACGTGACAACGAGAAGGGGATTGAATTGGTTTTCTGATCGCCATCTTAGGGATTTATGTCTGTTTATAACATTTGGTGCTGGCTGCAAGGCACCTGGTACATAAGCTAAAGTAATAAATCATCAGCGAGTAAATTCGCGACAAGAACATGTGTATTGTGGTATATTTTTGCTTGCTAAAGGGGAGGGGGCGGGCCCCCGGCCCCCTTCGCTGCCCTCTGCAGATTGTTTCTGCCTGCCGAAAGCTTTAAAAAATATACCCCAGTCAGAGTGCTGCCGCAACAAGATATTGAAACCTGTCATGTTTTGCAGTTTACGTCATGACAAAGGAGATAGTCAGATTTTTTTCCACAGGGAGCCTCAGCTCCGCCAGAGGGCACAATAGGTACTTGACGAAAGCTTTCTTATTGGTATGATTATATGTTTGGAATTTATTTTGCAGAAGAGACTGTAGAACACACGTTGTGCTTCTTCCACGAGTTGGAAGTCATGCAGGGGTCGTACCTTGTGAAGTCAACTCCCGGCATCGATGAAAACATGTTCGTCGATGAGGACGAGGAAGTGCTGAAATTTAGCCTATGAACGCAGTATACCAGCTATTTCCGTGAGGCGCCAAGTTCACGGTGTTCGCGCAACCCGTCCCCACGTGCTTCCCCAACACGGCTTTGGCCATTCCGGAATATGTGATGGAGGCGAACGTGTTTGCCACATTGTCTAAAGATGTGTCCTTTCTGGTGTAAGACGGGTTGGGGTAGTGCAAAGGGCTCTGCAAGTTGGAGACATGTCCGGCGGCTCTCGAAGGTCGGTTTATTTAACCTAGATATTGCCGCATACGGAATAATAAATGCACCGCCTTTGCTGTGTCTCACGCCTTTGGAAATGTACGAAAGTGTTCAAGTGATAAGCTTTTATTGGAAGGCTACAGCATGTTAGGTAGCCAAAAATATCTTCAGCGGATTGATGTTTATGGACGAACCAATGAAGAGAACAAGCTGAATGCCAGTTCTAATCATTGGTTTTCTGTGAGCAGCGAGCGTATTTTATATCATAGAACAGCTAGTGTGTGGAGCGAAAACAATGCAAAGGATAGGCATGGGACTAGGACCAGCATCGAGTGGTAATATCAATCCTCACACTGGAAATAGTAATAGCATGTAATGAGTGGGAGTATAAGTGATTAACTTCGAAACTAGAAGACTGAATAATTAATCGATGAAAAAGCGTAAGAGTATCGGAGTTGATCCAAAATTCGGCGCAGTGACACTCGAATAACTTACAAATTAATGGCAGGCATCGATGGACACTAACTGGTCAAGGAGAACTACAAAAGGGTAACTTGTGTGCTGCGAATTCTTGAAGAGAGCACCGCTGTAGGAAACTAAAAATGAAAGATTGACTTCTACATGAGGATAAAGTACAAAAGAAAACCCTAAGAAGACGAACCTTGGGTTTTTACAACGCATTCGACAGCTTGGCTTTGCAGCGTCGCCGCCCACTCACGCGGATTGGTCGCGGGTGGACTGGAAAATTCCGCGGGTTGCGGGATTTGAACCGACGGTCTTGCAACAAAGATTCAAAGGTCCTACCCACTAAGCTACCGCGACCCCTAAAAGATAACCACCAAACGAGGAGCAATGACAGTAGAGCAGCCCGTAAAAGAAGCGTAGGTGTCGGAGAGAAACATTTCGATGAAGGGTAGCAGCGAGGAAGTAACTCGTAACACTGTGACCGCGAGCTATCATGATGTGTAACTATTGTATGAAGGGTAGTAAGTGGAGAGTAACTCCTAATTTAAGAGTAACTGATAAGAAGAACTCGTAAGTTAAGAGTAACTGATAAAGAGTAACCCTGCACCAAGAGTAAAAAGAAAGCGTAAGCCCGTCGTCCTGGTGTAACTGAACCCGCAATATGAGAGTTGCATAACCATGGTCCGAGGGGGATGGAATCGGCTGTGTACCGACGCCCCGCTATTTGCGGGTTAACCCGCGAGTCGGGAATAAATTCGTTTTCAGTGTTGAGATCGAACAAAGAGCAAGTCGTGATTTTTGTTCGGTGTAGTATATTATGCATGTCTGCAATCTAAATAACGTCCTCTGGGGCTAAAAGATGAAATTGGTTCTAGCGTCTGCCACAGAGCATTGTATATTGGAATATTCGTGCATAATTTTTGACTTGTGAAATCCATTGTTTATGACCATATGACAGCTATGGTGACCTAGGTAGATTGGGTTATTCAAGAAGTTAAATGTAGACCTAGTTATGCCAGTGGAAAACACTACCGCTAATTGCGTACGACAACTAAGAGGACACCTTCCTTCCTTGAAAAAGGCATGATTTTCAGCGAACGAGTGATGTTGGAAGACGCATCAATGAAAACTCAATGGGTGTTGTTTTATTTACTTTTGAGGTGGCAGGTGCCCCTCAGGTGCGCCCTCAATAGTATCAACTTTTAACATGGGACACCATGTAGAGTGCCCCCCCGCAATCTATTTGGGCCGGCCCATTGCCTTCATGCATTTTGCCTGATAATAATCTTCAGAAATCAATAGTATAAGCTATATAAGCTATAAGATATAAGCAGTAATAAGCTAGTCTACTTCCGAAGAGTTTTTTTTTTTTTGGGGGGGGGGGCGAGGGATTCGCCGATCCTCCCATTACGACGTTTCTGGGCACGCCACCTTTTGCCACACCAAAAATTTTGTTCCGAGGTCTGCATCCCTGGTAAATAGGGCCCTTGTGGCAGGAAAGGCACAATGGATGATGATGCTCATAGACTGCTTCTTGTGTAAAAGAGATTGGACAGAAACAAAAGGACGTGTCAATTACAAGCTCCCGAGTGTATGGAACAAGCTTGGAGAGCCAGTAAATTCATAGAATTCGATGTAAAAAGTTAAAGATATTCGGGCGTGGGAGGGCTGCAATGAGCTCGTTAAATTATATACGACGTCAGTCATGATGTTCCATATAAGCCTACAGCGCCGCACTCATAGCTATGGAAGAGGAGCTTACTACAATGACAAAAAAAATGTTAAGGCACTGAATTAGTGCCTAAAAAGCATTTCGGCGATAGCGTTCCATGTTAAAATCCAACATTACTGGGAGCTGGAAACGCATTACCAGGCTCGAGCACCCAAATGAGGTTCAGAACTTCTTGATCATTTGGAATTTGGTGCATAACATGCTATGGTTGGTTATTGGTTTTACGACACGTCGACCATTGAGTCATGTAGCGTCGCCAATCTCTCACGCCGATTGGTCGCGGGCGAAGAGTAGCGACAGGTGAGACTCGAACCCACAACCTTTCGACTGTGAGACGAGCATCTTACCCCTAGACCACTCGTCCCCCCATAACATGCTATGGTTCATTATTATATGGTATTTCCCGTCGGATCCTGACAACCCGTGTCGGGGAGGGGGGAGGGAAATTTATACCTCCCTAATTTCCAAACTAAACGTTCCACGAAAACGAAAGTGGTGTCATCTAAAAGCGCTCTACAAGTAGAGCCCGAAACTACCCTCAAAATGTTATCTCCCCAAAAAGTGACGGCACTAGGGGATTCTTGTTATCACGCCTGACATGTTTTTTTTCGATCTGGGGAGTTCATTTGGGGGAGATTTTAAAACCAAAAAGGAATTGGGATCAGAAAAGAAAGGCGAAATCGATGATGTCCGTAAAACGTTTGTGCACTCCAAGATAAACATTATATTTGTTTCGAAATTTTCAAGATGTTCAATTTTCTCTCAATTTTGATCTTCTAATGGATAGAGTAAGCAAGGTAGAGTAGGTAGAGCAACCGCAAAGCGTTGCTTTAAGTCAACTTAGCTTTCTTAAAATGTGTACTTAGGGAAGCATCCCAGATTTTAGTCGTAATAGGAAAATATGCAAAACTAATACGTCATCAAAACGACACAAAATCATCTGGTACGTTTTGGTGCAGCCCTAAAGATAAGCAAACGCTGAAAGCTGCACCTACCTTCTCTCTCTCTACTATACTATTTCAGTAAAAAAGTTTGTTTGTTTGCCTGTCTGTCGTCTTTTGTCCTGTTGTCGAGTGCCATCGTGTGCAGGTTCGACTATGGATCGCACGTGCTTGAAATTTTCACACGCGACAGTCAATCGATGTGTGATGTGCTGTACCTAGTTTCGTTGTCGTGGGGTGTATGCCGGGAACGTGGTACGTGCTCAAAGTTGACACGACCCCCTCCTTGGCTTAACGTGTGATTTGGGAATTCCATGCGGCGGCCGAGACGGCCACATATTGGCGACTGGCACGTACGAAATATGGCTGACATCACGCGAAAGCCCCAAATGTTAGCTATCCACTGGACAAAATGTCGTCACTATCGGGTCAACGTGCTGCGCGTGAGCGTCACAGGAGTCCTGAGAGAACGGGTCGTCGGCCGCCCATAGGAATAGCATGCAAAACCGGGATTTTTTCTCACATTTTAGCGCTCCCGATCGACCCGATTCAGAGCGCCATATCTCGACAACAAATGTACCGATCGACACCAAACAAACACCTTAGTGTTGCCACGACAATTGCCAACATCGCCATGGCAACCGTTTCCGGGTTACTCCTTACGCCCACGCGAGGGGTGTGTGAAAAGCGGAAGTGACGTTCTTCAGCGTTTTTCACGATTGTGTCTGGTTCTCGGAAACGGTTCAACTTGCCGGCTTGCCCTTACCTTCACCACCTGGGGGGATGTACCGGCTACCCTTTTCCTATTGACTATCATGGGCTGCAGTGTGTGCGCACGCCGTCATCGTCACACGAGCTGCACGTGTTTCGGTCCGAAAAAAGGCACCGTTTTAACTGTCTCCACACCACTGTCCGATGACATTTCGCGGATAAAGTTATATACGCGTTTAGCCCCACAATTTGTGATGACCACGGTTTCTTCGGATTTTCCCCATCGAAAATAGTTTGGCTGCAATCGTAGATGCCCGCAACCCTTACCAGACGACATTTTTTCGCGGGCAATTTGCGCTTCAACACGTGAGTTTCCTCGGCGCCGAATCACACGCTATCGCCTGAACAATGGAAATATACCGAGCCGGCTCTGGCATTCGCGGCGGGGACACCTCAGCCGGAGATATTTTTTTTTAAATAAAAATATTCGGGAGCAGGGAAATGTATCACCGTTACGTTAAATTTATCATAGCCGCCGAACCATGTGACCGATTCACATGAAACCAACGTCAAATTTTGTGTCTTAACGCAGCGAAGCAAGTGCCGAAGGAAGGCGCTTGTCTACTATACTATTTGTGATAAAAACTTTGTCTGTCTGTCTGTCTGTCGTCTTTTGTCCTTTTGTCGATTGACATCGTGTGCAGGTTCGACTATTGGCCGCACGTGCTTGAACACTTCACACGCGACAGACAACCGACGTGTGACCTGCTGTGCCCAGATTCGTTGTCGTGTGGTGTATGCCTCGCACGTGGCACGTGCTCAAATTTGGCACTACCCCGTCATTGGCTTAAAGTGTGATTTGGGAAATTGCATGCGGCGGAACATATTGGCGCCTGGGACGGCGCACAGCAGAGATACGGAAATATGGCTGACATCACGCGAAAGTCCCAAATGTTGGCTATCCTTGCGACGAAATTTCGTCACGATCGGGTCAACGTGCTGCGCGTGAGCGTCACGGGAGTCCTGAGAGAACGGGTCGACGGTTGCCCGTAGGAATAGCACGTAAAACCGGGAGTTTTCACCAATTTTAGCGCTCCAGATCGACCCGATTCACACCGCCATATCTCGACAACCTATGGACCGATCGACACGAAACAAACACTTTGGTGTTGCCACGTCAATTACCAACATCGCCACGGCAGCCATTTATCGGTCACCCTCCACGCGCACGCGAGGGGGGTTTGAAAAGCGGACGTGACGTTTTTCACGATTGGGTTTGGTTCTCGGAAACGGCTCAACGTGGCGACTTGCCGTCACTTTCCTCACCTGGGCGGATGTACCGGCTACCATTTTCCTTCGGATTTTCCACATCGTAAATAGTTTAGTAGCAATCGTCCATGCCCGCAACCATTACCGGGCGACATTTTTCGACTATCATGGGCTGTAGGGTGTGCGCGCGCCGTCATCGTCACACGGGCTGCACGTGTTTCGATTCGTGAAAAAGCTTCCGCTTTACACTGTCCCCACACCACTGTCCGATGACATTTCGCGGAGAAACTTGCATGCGCAGATAGCCCCAAGCTTTGTGATGCCCACGGTTCCTTCGAATTTTCCACATCGTAAATAGTTTAGTAGCAATCGTCGATGCCGCAACCATTACCGGGCGACATTTTTCGCCGGAAATTTGCGCTTCAAGCTGGGAGCCGGGCTGATCACCCGTTTCCACGAAATTGCTAGTCGTCGATAAAACGATGGCGGCGCGCGTTTTCTCGGCGGCGGCACCTCCGCGGGACAGATTCTGTCAATACATATATTCGGGAGCAAATATATGAATCAACGTTACGTTCAAATGGGCATATCCGTCGAACCATGTGACTGATTCACATGAAACCAACGCAAATTTTTAGCCGCAGCCGAGCAAGGGCCGAAGGCGCTTGTCTACTATACTATTTGCGTTAAAAACTTTGTCTGTTTGTTTGTCTGTCTGTCTGTCGTCTTTTATCCTTTCGTGGATTGTCATCGTGTGTAGGTTCGACTATGTGTCGCACGTGTTTGAAATTTTCACACGCGACAGCCAATCGATGTGTGACGTGCTGTGCCGAGTTTCGTTGTCGTGGGCTGTATGCCGGGCACGTGGCACGTATTCAAAGTTGGCACTACCCCGTCATTGGCTTAACGTGTGATTTGGGAAGTTGCATGCGGCGGACGAGACGGGAGCACCTTGGCACCTGGGACGGCGAACAGCAAAGCTACGGAAGTATGGCTGACATCATGTGAAAGTCCCAAGTGTTGGCTATCCACTGGACGCAATTTCGTCACGATGGGGTCAACGTTCTGCGCGTGAGCGTCACGGAGGCCCTCAGAGGACGGGTCATCGGCCGCCCATAGGAATAGCATGTAAAACCGGGATTTTTTCACCAATTTTAGCGCTCCCGATCGACCCGATTCACACCACCATATCTAGACAACCAATAGACCGATCGACACCAAACAAGCAGCTTAGTGTTCCCACGACAATTGCCAACATCGCCACGGCAACCATTAACGGGTCCCCCCTCACGCGCACGCGAGGGGTGTTTGAAAAGCGGACGTCACGTTTTTCAGCGTTTTTCACGATTGGGTCTGGTTCTCGGAAACAGCTCAACTTGGCGACTTTCCGTCACTTTCATCACCTGGGCGGATGTATCGGCTACCATTTTCCTATAGACTATCCTGGGCTGCAGTGTGTGCCCGCGCCGTCATCGTTACACGGGTTTCACGTGTTTCGGTCCGGGAAAAAGCTTCCGATTTACACTGTCCCCACACCACTGTCCGATGACATTTTGCGGCGAAAGTTGCATGCGCAGATAGCCCCAAGCTTTGTGATGCACACGGTTCCTTCGGATTTTCCACACCCTAAATAGTTTGGTAGCAATCGTCGATGCGCGCAACCATTACCGGGCGACATTTTTCGCCGGCAATTTGCGCTTGAAGCCGTGAACCATGCTGAGCACAGGTTCCCACGAATTTCGCCAGCCTTCGAACTAAAGATGACGGCGCGCGCTTTCTCGGCGGCGACACCTCCGCGGGACAGATTTTGTAAATATAAATATTCTGTAACAGGGAAATGAATTCCACTAAAATTGGCATAGCGGCCGAACCGTTAGGCCGATTCACATGAAACCAACATCAATTATGTTGTCTTACCGCAGCGGAGCAAGGGTCGAAGGCGCTTGTCTAATATACTATTTGAGTAAAATGTTTTGTCTGTTTGTCTGTCTGCCTGTCTGTCTGTCGTCTTTTGTCCTCGCGTCGATTGCCATCGTGTGTAGGTTCGACTATGGGTCACACGGGCTTGAAATTTTCGCCCGCGCCAGACAATCGATGTGTGACGTGCTGTGCTGAGCTTCGTTGTCGTGGGGGTGTATGCCGGGCACGTGGCACGTGCTTAAAGTTGGCACTACCCTCTCATTGGCTTAACGTGTGATTTTGGAAATTGCATGCGGCGGACGAGACGTGCGCATATGGGCGCCTGGGACGACTCAGAACAAAGTTACGGAAATATGGCTGACATCACGTGAAAGCCCCAAATGTTGGCTATCCACTGGACAACATTTCGTCACGATCGGGTCTACGTGCTGCGCGTGAGCGTCACGGTAGTTGTGAGCGGACGGGTCGTCGGCCGCCCATAGGAATAGCACGTAAAACTGGGATTTTTCACCAATTTTCGCGCTCCCGATCGACCCGATTCACACCGCCATATCTCGACAACCAATGGTCCGATCTACACCAAACAAACACCTTAGTGTTGCCACGACAATTGCCAACATCACTACGGCAGCCGTTTACGGATCACCCCTCATGCGCACGCGAGGGAGGTTTGAAAAGCGGAAGTGACGTTTTTAAGCGTTTTTCCCGATTGGGTCTGGTTCTCGGAAATGGCTCAACTTGGCGACTTGCCGTAACTTTCACCACCTGGGGGATATGCCGCTACCATTTTCCCATAGACTATCATGGGCTGCAGTGTGTGCGCGCGCCGTCATTGTCACCTGGGCTGCACGTGTTTCGGTCCGTGAAAAAGCTTCCCCTTTACACTGTCCCCATACCAGTGTCCGATGACATTTCGCGGCGAAAGTTGCATGTGCAGATAGCCCCAAGCTTTGTGATGCCCACGGTTCCTTCGGATTTTCCCCATCGTAAAGAGTTTGGTCGCAATCGTCGATGCCCGCAACCATTACCAGGCGACATTTTTCGCCGGCAATTTGCGCTTCACAATGTGGCGGCTTGTGCGCGGCGTCCCACGCTATCGCCTGAACAATGAGAACATGCCAAGGGGGCGGGCGCATTCGCAGCGGCGACACCTCCGCCAGAGAGATTTGTTTTTAAATAAAAATATTCCGGTGCAGGGAAATGTATCAACGTTACGTTCAAATTAGCATAGCCGCCGAACCATTAGAACGATTCACATGAAAACAACATCAAATTTGTTGTCTTAACGCAGCGGAGCAGGTGCCGAAGGCGCTTGTCTACTATACTATTTGAGTAAAAAACTTTGTCTGTCTGTTTGTCTGTCTGTCGTCTTTTGTCCTTTTGTCGAGTGCCATCGTGTGTAGGTTCAACTGTGGGTCGCACCTGCTTGAAATTTTCACACGCGACAGATAATCGACGTGTGATGGGCTGTGCCGAGTTTCGTTATCGTGGGATGTATGCCGGGCACGTCGCACGTGTTCAAAGTAGACACTACCCCCTCATTGGTTTAACATGTGATTTGGGAAATTGCATGCGGCGGACGAAACGTGCGCATATTGGCGCCTGGTACGGCTGATAACAAAGCTACTGAAATATGGCTGACATCACGTGAAAACCCCAGATGTTGGCCATCCACTGGACAAAATTTCGTCACGATCGGGTCAACGTGCTGCGCGTGAGCGTCACGGGTGTCCTGATCGGACGGGTCGTAGGCCGCCCATAGGAATAGTACGTAAAGCCGGGATTTTTTTCACCAATTTTAGTGCTCCCGATCGACCCGATTCACAACGCGATATCTCGACAACCAATGGACCGATCGACACCAAACAAACACCTTAGTGTTGCCACGACAATTGCCAACATTGTCACGGCATCCGTTTACCGGTCACCCCTCACGTGCACGCGAGGGGGGTGTGAAAAGCGGAAGTGACGTTTTTAAGCGTTTTTTCACGACAAATGTTTTAAAACACTAAACGTTCTTAAGGTGACAGGCAAAGTTCGCTGACAGGCGAACTTTGCTTCTCCTATATAGGTCAACGATCCGGTCGAAATTAGACTACGCGTGTTTTGTTTATGATGGTGCTTGTAGCACAGCGAAACGAACACTAGACACCATCCATCACACCTCTCTACGTATTGCAACTGGCGCATTTCGCACCTCTCCGGTTGCCAGTCTTTTAGCAGATGTAAATGAAACATGCCTTGCCTTACGCCGTGAATTACTTGGGATGCGCTATGCATGTAAACTGCGCCAGTTCCCTGACCATCCTACTTACCGGTCAGTGTTTTCGCGGCATGTTCTGGCTCTGTTTAGAGGACGACGCGGAAGTGCCTTACCTTTCTGCGTCAGAATACGAGCGCTATTCGAGGAACACAACATGAGACTACGCGGGGTGATGCGTATAACGTCATTGAAATGTACGCCTTGGAAATTGGCGTCGCCAAATATCGACGTGTCAATCTCGTACCTGAGGAAAGGTGACGTTCTTCCACAAGAGCTTAAATTACGGGCGCTATCTAACTTATCTCATCATACAGAAACTATATACCGACGTACACAGACGGCTCAAAGACGGACAATGGTGTTGGAAGTGCTTTTGTGTCGGGTAATGTGAGCAGATCGTTTTCTCTACCAGCCAACGCATCTGTATATACAGGAGAACTGATCGCCATCAACAAAGCATTGCGTTTCATTGAGATTTCTGATTATGCACGACACGTACTATATAGCGACTCACTCAGTAGCCTACTCGCACTGGGGGCGTTTTATCCAACGAACTCTATTTTGCAGGATATTCTATCTAGACTGACATCGCTGACCATCAGAGGAAAGACGGTCGTGTTCTGCTGGATTCCGAGCCACGTTGGAATCAGTGGCAATGGGGCCGCTGATGCTGCAGCAAAAAGTGCTGCTCATGCTCCTTACACACGATGTCTCCCCCTCTCTGCCACCGACTTCTATCCATAAATCAAATTCCTCCTCTTCAAGAGGTGACAGGCCATTTGGGACGCCACCGTAAGCAACAAATTGAGAACAATCAAACTCTGTCTTGGTGAATGACTATCATCATCACATGACGTCAGACGGAACGAGGTGACACAATGTCGCCTGAGAATTGGCCACGCGTGCGATACTCACCGCTACCTTTTGACTGACAGTGACAGTCCGCTCTGCCCAAGGTGCCATGATGCACTGTCGGTTCGGCACGTACTGATTGCCTGCAGCCTACTTAACCAAGAGCGAAGGCGTCATTTTGGGCGTACCTCTCTCTCCCTTAGGGAAGTATTAGTGCATGATTCATCAATTGTTCAATCGGATCGGCTCTTCCGCTTCCTATCAGAAATAAAATTTGCTGTGATATATACACCTCGTTAACTTGCTTTTATACCTGACCAAATGAGAATCGTAGCACGGTATGGTATTACAATTGTATTTAACATTGTGACATGCCATTCTGACTGACTTTTGGTAACATTTCACTGCTTGATTGACAATGATATGGGCGCTGCATGACCGACGCAGTCGATGCGCCCTTAAACTCCAACAACCAACCAACCATCGGGCGCCCATAGGAATAGCATGTAAAACTGGGATTTGTCACCAATTTTATTGCTCACGATCGACCCGATTCTGAGTGCCATATCTGGACAACCACCGGACCGATCGACACCAAACCAACACCTTAGTGTTGCCACGACAATTGCCAACATCTCCATGTCAACCGTTTCCGGGTTACGCGTGACGCGCACGCGAGGGCGGTGTGAAAATCGGAAGTGACGTTTTTCAGCGTTTTTCACGATTTGGTGTGGTTCTTGGAAACGGCTCAACTTGGCGACTTCCGTCACCTTCACCACCTGGGTGGATGTACCGGCTACCCTTTTCCCATTGACTAGCATGGCCTACAGTGTGTGCAAGCGCCGTCATCGTCACACTGGCTGCATGTGTTTCTGTCCGTGAAAAAGCTTCCGCTTTGCACTGTTCCCACACCACTGTCCGATGACATTTCGCGGATAAATTTGTATGCACAGATAGGCTCAATCTTTGCGATGCCCACGGTTCCTTCGGATTTCCCCATCGCAAATAGTTTGGTTGTAATCGCCGATACCCGCCACCCTTATCAGACGACATTTTTCGCCGTCAATTTGCGCTTCAACATGTAAGCCACCCTGACCATCGATTCCCACGATGTCCAGCGAGCAGTCGAACAATTATGCCGGCGCGCGCCTTCGCGGCGGCGACACCTCCGCGGGAGAAATGATTTAAATAAAAATATTTAGGAGCAGGGAAATGAATTCCACTAAAATTGGCATAGCGGCCGAACCATGTGACCGATACACAAGAAACTAACATCTTCGCTTAACGCAGCGGCGCAAGTGCCGAAGGCGCTTGTTCGTCTACTATTTTCCGCGGTAATAGTACATGTCGATAAAAAAAAATTTATATGTGGCGGGATTATTTTTTCGGAGAAGAAAAAGCTTTACGGCCAATAGCACATCTCCGATGATTCGCTCCACTTGGAACTATGCCCGCATTAAGGTGCAGCACTGGTGAATCCATGGGGAGGGAGTTGAATTGGCTGATCCGGTGGGGGCATGTTCCCCTCCCCCGATAGAGATGCGACTCCCCCTGCCCACAATACGCGTGAGTGCGTTTTACCTCACCTAGCCCCCCGCCCCCCGCTGTTGAACGAGTTTTTCGGCTGATAGCGCCCCTGTCCGTAGAAATGGCGCTCCTCCAGAACCTAGTGCTCCCCCCCCCGAAAAATCAAACATTTGAATCCGCCCTGATGTGCAGCCCTGGCATGGTGCTTCAGCTAAACGTTTCGCAAGGAAGAAGCAAACATGCCCGAGAGCAAACTTCTGTTTTTTATTCTAAAATTTCTTCATACGGTGTTTCTGAAGTAAGGAGGAGTGCGGCAGAATCTCCGCATGTGCTACAATTGCTGATATTACTGAGGTGTAAACACGCTGGAGCGTCTTTTATCTTGGGTGTGAACTGGTGAGTCAAGTAAAATCAAGCTTACCTCGGTTTGAAGGTTGGTACAAATTTTGGTTGTTTATATGCTCACCACTCATGTTTTTTTTTAAATTATATTATTTTGTGATGGTTACGTCATTCCTATGGAAAGAATAGCGTTTGCCCCAATGCCCGTATACCTAGGTAGGTACCAACCTACCTACCTGCCGATTAAAGTAAATGAGGGCAAGTTATGGTACCGGACAGAGGACACATGGTGAAATGCCCTCAATTGAAATTCGAGTGTTTTTTTTTCAATGTACCTGTTATTAATTAATGTGTTTGGCCATGCCTTTCAAGTGTTTTGTTTTGTTGTGTTGTGAAAATGGTTGGAGAATGTGGGTGTTCATAGATTTTTGCCATCTGGAATATTGTCCTCTTTTTCTGATTTGAAAGGCAAATGATGCTGTTCAACAATGGAGGCTGTACAGCAGCAACAGCATTACAATAATGGTTTTTCGCTAGGTGTGAAATGTCGAAACGAGAACGGCAGGATGCCAAAATTTGCTATGGAATTAGTGTAATTTGAAATGCTTTTTATATCTTTCAGATGCAACTTTGAGCCAATGGCGCACTTACGACTGTACGTTTATCATTTGTTTTGAGATTTATAATTTAGCAAGCTCTATATTCGGGAGAGCTAGAAAAAAAACCTATCATATAAACTCCCATTTTATGCAAAATACATTAGAGGTAATCCATTTACCTGAAATTGAGTTGCGAAATGTTCTTGTACGTATCATTATCCCTTGTCGAGAGCATGAGCAGTGAACAGAGGAGTTCTAGTTCTGGTTGCTCACAGGAGGGTCAGTGGTATAAAATCAGGGGGTGGAGGATTCGGATGCACGAGCCTAAGCAAGGGTCAGTGAGTGGCAGGTGGCAGGTGGTAGGAGCGGGAGGCAGCCTAGTCTCTATCTCTATTATACTATTTGAGTAAAAAAAAGTCTGGTTGTTTGTCTGTCGTCTTCTGTCCTTTTGTGGATTGCCCTCGTGTGTAGATCAAACTATGAGTCGCACGTACGCGAACGTTTCACAGCCGACAGACCATCGATGGATAATGTGCTCTGCCGAGTTTCATTGTTGTGGAGTGTATACCGGGAACGTGGAACGTGCTCAAAGTTGGCACGATCCCCTCATTGGCTTAACATGCGATTCGTACAATTCCCGACACAGACCGAGACCGGCGGAAATTGGCGTCTGGCACTGCTCACAACAAAGCTAACGAAATATGGCTGACATCACGTGAAAGCCCCAAATGTTGGCTATCCAACGGACAAAATTTCGTCACGATCTGGCCAATGTGCAGCGCGTGAGCGTTCCGTGAGTCATGAGAGGACGGGTCATCGGTAGCCCATAGGAATTGCATGTATAACTTGGGATTTTTCAACAATTTTACCCCTCCCAATCGACCCGATTCAGACCGCCATATCACGACAAGCAATGGACCGATCGACACCAATCCAACATCTTAGTGTTGCCACGACAATTGCCAACATCGCCATGGCAACCGTTTCCTGATCACACGTTACGCGCACGCGTAACGTGTGGGGTACGAACGATGGGGTGTGAAAAGTGGAAGTGACGTTTTTCAGCGCTATTCATGATTGGGTCTGGTTCTCAGAAACGGCTCAACGTGGCGACTTGCCGTGACGTTCACCACCTGGACGGATGTACTGGCTGCCCTTTTTCCGTTGACTATTATGGGCTGCAGTGTGTGTGGGCGTCGTCATCGTCACACGGGCTGCACGTTTTTCGGTCCGTGAAAATGGCTCCGCTTTCCACTATCCCCACTCCACTGTCGAATGACTGTTCGCGGAGAAAGTTGTATGCACGGATAGTCCCACCCTTTGTGATGCTCACGGTTCCTTCCGATTTTCCATATCCCAAATAGTTTGGTTGCAATCGTCGATACCCCAACCAGACGACATTTTTATCTTGTCATTTTGCGCTCCAACGTGTGCCAGTGGATCGCCGATTGCCATATAATGCCGGCGCGCGCTTTGGTGGCGGCGACACTACCGCGCGAGATATTTTTGATCACTATAAATATTCAGAAATATTCGGGAGCACGGAAATGAATTCCACTAATATTTCCATAGCGGCCGAACCATTAGACCGATTCACATGAAACCAACATCAATATTTTTCACTTAACGCAGCGGTGCAAGGGCCGAAGGTGTTTGTTCAAATCTATTTTGCATGAAAGCGTTACGACTGGTTAAGCTTTTTGGAGGTGACCTCACTTCACCTTGAATAACTCGCTGACCGTAAATGAGCTGACCTGAAGACCTGAACATTTTCACACAACATGCCAAATTGATGTCGGAAAAAGTGTGCCAAATGTTGGCGCTCTATCGTACGCCGTTTTTCAATATCTGCGCTAAAGCTTAGGTGGACAAAATGGCACTCCCGAGACGGGTTAGTAGGCGCACCACAGGGCCTATAACTCAGCGCGAATCGGATGGGGGCGCCTAGCTCCACCCCCCCCTTCTCCCCCTCGAAGATCTCGGAAGCTACTGAAGCTGGAAGCACAAAGTTTGGAGGGCAGATTACACCTGTAGTGAACTCGTTTCAGTATAAATTTAAAGATCCTTTATCAATGCCTTCAGGGACAAATAATGTCGATACCGTCCACCGCACCACACCAACGTTCCGCTGCGCCGGAAAAGCCTTTGTGACCTCGGACTCTCGGCGGTCGGTAGCCGGCCAGCGGTCGGCCGCCGCCAGGTCGGTCGACTTGCAGCCCCGCAGTTCCCATACTTACCAATGGTTTTTCATTGCTCTTTGCTGGATAAGATGCGATGATGAATTTGTAATAAAGTTGCAACACTTCATTATAGTACCTCCGCCCGTTTATGAGATATCGTCCATAAGCAGGAGGGGTACGCACAGGGGTATTGTTCTATGCATATTTGAGGGGGCAAGTGCCCCCCAACGTCGACCTTGCCCCAAAATAATTTTAACTTTTAAAATCGGACCCCATGGAGTGTGTTCCCGAGCCCATTTGGGCCTGCTCATTGCCCTCATCCCCCCCCCCCCCCAAAAAGTGGGAAAAAAGAAGTCAGAATCACTGACAACTGGACGTGGAGTTGTACGGCGAGCCTATCGCAGTCAAACCCGGCGTGAAATTTATCTGAGTACAATTTGGTAGTCGCCTGACATATAAACACCACATTAAGACACTGAGACAAACTTGTTTGAAATTTCTCAATCTACTAAAATGCATTGCTCAAATGTCTTACAGTGCCGACGGTAGAGCACCGATGGTTTGAATCTATAAAGCACTGAACCGGTCCAAGCTGGACTACGCGTGTTACGTGTACGATGTTGCTTGTACCAGCACCAAGCGCATTCTGGACACAGTGCACTATGTAACACTGCGCATTATTACCGGCGCTTTCAGAACGTCACCGGTAGTTAGTCTGGAAGCAGAGGCCAACGAACCTTCGCTGGCATTGAGGCGACTCTGCGGGGTCTATGCGACGTCTATGAGACTCTGCGGCGAAGTGAGCAGAATAGAATCCACGCCCACGCATTTGCGCACTTCCTGCCAGGGATCATCTCTCTAGGATCTCATGTTTTATCCCTGATAATTGGCAAAAGGTCTGGGATAGACAAGCCAACAATAAACTTAATGCAATCAAGCCACATCTGGGACAGTGGGCATCGTGCCTGCGTAGGTCCAGATCAGAGGAAGTTACACATTGCAGGTTGCGTATCGGACACACCCCGCTACCCATCGCTACCTCCTCTGTGGGGAGGAAAGGTCACAGTGTCCCGGCTATCCGGACACTGACGGTGCGCCACATGCTACTCACGTGCCAGCACTTACAGTTACGTCAGAAACTTTAGTTGTCTGACATATGAAGACATTCTGGGGAACAATTCAAAACTAGAACATTCGGAGAACTTGTTCCGCTGCCTATCAGCGATTGGATTTAAGACCACGTGCACAAGGTAATAGTTCGTATCAACAGTGAAGCATTAGAATAAGTGTTATTAGCGCGAATGTTCAAAACTGGTCCAAGCACCTTAAAGCCAAATAGAGCACAAATCAGTATCGGAAGACCTCCGATAAATATCCTTCGATAACGCTATATATGCACATACACCCCCACCCCCACAGACTATATATATATATATATATATATATATATATATATATATATATATATATATATATATATATCTATATATATACACATATACATATATATGTACATATATATATATATATATTCATATGTGCACATATAAACATATATATGTATATAAATATATATATATATATATATATATATATGTATATATGTCTATATGTATATATGTATAGACATATATATATATATACATATATGTGTATGCGTATGTGTATGTGCGTGTGCGTGTGCATGTACATATACATGTAAATGTACATGTATATGTAGCTGTATATATATGTGTATATATATGTATATATATATATATATATATATATATATATATATATATATATATATATATATATATATATATATATATATATATATCTATATATATGTATATACATATGTATATAAATATATATATATCTATATATATATATATATATATATATATATATATATATATATATATATATATATAAATGCATGGAGACAGAGAGGCAGAGATCGTTTCCTGTCCCGTTCTTAACCCCGTTTTCTGTCCATGTTCAGCCTCGTCTTCTGTCTTGTTCTCGACCCCATCTTCAGTTCAGTTCTCGGTCCAGTATTCTGTCTGTCCCGTTCTCGGCCATCTTCTTGTCCCTTCCTTTATCCAGCTTCGTGTCCGGTTCTCAATATTGTCCTCTGTTCCATTATCGGCCACATCCTAAATCCCGTCCTCTGTTCGTACCCGGAGCCATCCCTGGTCCCACTTTCCAATTCCCACGGTTTTACTCTTCCCCGATCCGGTTTTCCGTTCCCCGTCCGGGGTACAGCTCTCCGATTCAGTTCCTGGGTGACGTTGACGGCTGCATGTCAAGGCGACGTTCCCCTTGTTTCCGGACACATTCATCGCTACAGTTTCTTAGCCAGCCGTCCACGGCCGTCCCTGGCTCCATCCCAGTCCCGCGGCCATTCAACCGCCCATTGCCATTGTTCCGTTCCTGGCTCCACCCCGGCCCCGCTACCATTTCGCCACCCATTGTCATTTTTCCGATTCCCCGCTCAGGCCCCTTCGGGGTACCTGCACTCTGCCGGAATGTGTGCCGCGGTTGGCAACGTGGCCGAGCCGAGCGTCCTCTCCATGACCAGTTTGGACAGGCCGTGACAAGATAATTTTGGCTGTGTTACAACTTGCCTGCACTCGCGAGGTATTCAGTCTCTGTAAGCGAACCGTTCGATGAGCTCCGGGTTTTTCCGTCAGCCATTACGGCTGCCTGAAAATGGCTTACAAAGAAAATAAGTTCCTGTCGTCCGTACCACTCCGAGTCGTTCCGCCCATGCCGAGGCTGGGCACATTTAATCTCAAGCTAAGGATTAAGATATCGCGATAAGTCTGTCCAACCCACCAGCAGGGCTGCCAGATGATCTTGCATGCAAGTCGTCAGTTCGGAGCGGAAAACCGAAAGTTGTTCAGGGTAAAAAAATCGCCAGTTACCACCTGTGCTTGCTTGTTGTTAAACGAAAATGGACAAGGTGTACGAAATCCACGCAACTCGCATTCTATAGCATCACGCGGCAATGATTATGCTTCGTACGATTTCATATTTTTGACGAGAGTGGTGCCGTGGAATAAATGACTTCATAGCATAGTCTATTCCTATCGATGTGAGTAGGTTTTTAAATATTTTGGTTGCGGGGGCACAATACCTGAAGGCAATGGGCGGGTTCAAATTCATTGCAGGCATACCACATATGGTCCCATGTTAAAAGTTGAAATTATTATGGGACACAGACAACATTGGGGGAGGGGGGAAGTGCCCTCCCAAAAGCATGCACAGCTACACCACTGGCTATACCCATGGGGTAGGCGACATCCATGGTCACCGGCGACGGAACATTTTGATTTAATATGGATAATGGGAGGGGAGAAGGTGCCGCTTCTTGGCAGTTAACGTCCTCGGGGCAACGTACAATTTTCTAATTCAGGGACGCAGTGACCCAATAGTTCCAAGCCCATGCCCATGGGCCACTTTGTTCAACAACATTGTACTGTCCTAGCACAAAGGTAGCCCAATTTCAAGTGTCTATGACGGATTAGAGGCCAAGTATCTCTGAACACCTCATAATTGAGCGCTTTCCTGTTCCCCCATTGCTAACTTTTCCACCACGTGCAAAAACAAAGGTATTCTGTAGCCAAAATATCAACTTAGGTTCTTCTTCCAACACGAGAATGAAGAGACTGTTGGCTGATCGCAATACCTATACAAGAGTCATTGAAGTTCGTAATATAAACTACATGGCGTTCCTAAATGAAGAACTGTACCAGCGAAAAAATTCGCCACCCACCTTGCTAACTGAGCTGTTGAAAAAGTGGAATTATGCTCGTCAATTCTATAGTAATATCGTTAGCATAGATTAGATTAGATAGTAGAATAGGCTGGTCAACGTAGGAATATTGTTACCGTGAGCCAATCAGATTGCGATTTTGCCAATCGCGACAGCAACTACAGCAATTTGTGAGCATGCCACTGTGTCCTTTCCATTCTGCTGCATGATCATCGTGTTTTCTGGTATCTATGCTAGGAGGAATAATATTGAATAAAACAGGCTACTTGAGGTATCGCCGTTGAAGGACCCTTTAAACAGCACTTTCTATTTCCGCTGTACATTCTTCTCAGCTTCAAATACCCCTTTTAATGCGTTTTATTTGTAACAGTCAGATTCTGGAACTTCTCCTTGAACACATTAAAAGAGTGCCATTGGTCGCCACTGTCGAGATATCTGGCTGGATGGAACGTCCGTCACTTCACCCGCGCCGTCACCACGGCTCTAGAAACGCTATGTTCGACCAAGTAGAATACTCGGCTCAACATTGCCTGCCAGCTGATTCCTGCATGACCTGCTAATCAAATCACATTCATATGAACCACCAACTCGGCTGCATCGAAAATTAAGAAAATGAACATGCATGGTTATAGCCATGCCATTGTGCTGCTATCAGTTTATTTCATTGTATTCATATTTAATATATTTCTTATTATATTGAGTGCAAAAAAAACTGAAGATGTTCGGAATGATCGGCGACGGGCATGTGGCGCGACGTCACACCTATGATAGGGCATATTGGGTCCATTTTGCCGCAGGTACTCTCTATCGTGTACAATTAGGGTATTTATTTGAAGTTCGTTTGAATGCTCTGTATTGTCGGAAATTCTGTTCGGACGCTGACTGGTGCTCTTTGGCGGATTTGTCTGTGACTCGGGTGAAAACGTCAAGTATTTTTGTACAAGTTACGGCTGTTTCTTTTGAATTCCGATGCTGATTACTTTTGTGCTCGAGGTGTGGAAGCACTAGTACCGGTTGTGGTGTTTGAGATATGGTCGTATGCGTATATTCCATTATGGGGCACTTTGGACCAGGCGCGTACCTAGGATTTGCGCAAGGGGGGGGACGGATTTGGAGGAGGCCCACCTACTCCCATTTAAAAAGGTCCCCGGATTTCGACCATGTTTTTCAAAGGGACCTATTTGTTTTGTTTGTTTTCTTTTAAATAATTGGTTTCCAACTTAGTTGTCCTGTACAGGGGGCCCAATTTACCATTGTTGTTTCTGAATCACCGAATTTCACCCCTAACACCCCAGTGGCGCGCCTAGGATTTTGAAGGCCAGGACCAGGTCAGGGGAAAAACAGATCTGAATGAGGCATAACCTACCACCGTTTCTAAGTCACCGAATGTCCACCTCTTCTCCCGTTCAAAGGTGATTTTTAAGTAATGTAATCAAACAATTTAGTGACAGAATGACCTTCACAAGAAATCCATCCACGAATTAACAAGTCAAGAACTTCGCGTGATATAACCCTTATGCCTTTGGACTTACAAGTACAACTGCCAAATTTTCCGACTCACTTAATTATTAGAGTATGGCCCCTAGTTTGACCTCCGGGCATGATATCTGACAGCAATTGAGACAACTCATTGTACCGCGAAGGACGCATAAGGACGGCGGCCTCGTCGCATGGATTCATCCACGACGTCGTCCACAGGCGGGACGAGCTCTGGGTGCACATTCATCAGTGCAAGGCCATTGAGACGGCCCTGCCCGGTACAATTCCGAAGCCAGGTCTTCAATCGCCTCAGCACTCGGTGCTGTTATACGAATTATAATGACCTTTCAGCTGCATTGGTTGACGCGGGCTGACATGCACCAATACGCAAAAGCTTGAAGGTGACAGGGAACTGCTTCTTGTCACAGCTGCATAGCCCCACTGAAACCTTTGGTGTCTTCATGCCCGTGGCACCAGCGACGCCACATTTCCATTTCGGCCTCCGCTGACCTCTTATCAGCGTATTGTAGCAGCGGCTCATAGAAGCTGAAGAGGTAGCCAAACCAGGTAGTGTCCTTGTCCATACGAGTCTATTTACATACGAGACCGGATAATTTTAACTGTATAATAATTAAATACCAATCCTAACTTATTATAATGCAACCTAACCTAATCAAATTTATCCTAATCAAATTCAACCTAATCAAATTTAACCTGATCAAATTTAACCTAATCAATCTGAACCCAATCAAATTTAACCTAATCAAATTTAACCTAATCAAATTTAACTTAATCAAATTTAACCTGATCAAATTTCACCTAATCAAATTTAACCTAATCAAATTTAACCTAGTCAAATTTAACCTGATCAAATTTAACCTAATCAAGCATAACCTAATCAAATTTGACCTAATCAACTTTAACCTAATCTAAACTAATCTCTTCTATCTATCTACAATATACTATTTGCGTTAAAAACTTTGTTTGTCTGTCGTCTTTTGTCCTTGCGTCGAGTGCCATCGTGTGTAGGTTCGACTATGGGTCGCACGTGCTTGACATTTTCACACGCAACAGACAATCGATGTGTGATGGGCTGTGCCGAGTTTCATTGTCGTGGGGTGTATGCCTGGCACGTGGCACGTGCTCAAATTTGGCACTACCCCCCTCATTGGCTTAACGTGTGATTTGGGAAATTGCATGCGGCGGACGAAGCGTGCGCACATTGGCGCCTGGGACGGCGCACAACTGAGGTACAAAAATATGGCCGACATCACGCGAAAGCCCCAAATGTTGGCTATCCACTGGATAAAGTTTCGTGACGATCGGGTCAACGTGCTGCGCGTGAGCGTCACGGGGGTCCTCAGAGGACGGGTCGTCGAACGCCCATAGGAATACCACGTACATTTTTTTTCACCAATTTTAGCGCTCCCGATCGACCCGATTCACACCGCCATATCTCGACACCCAATGATCCGATGGACCCCAAACGAACACCATAGTGTTGCCACGACAATTGCCAACATCGCCACGGCAGCCGTTTACGGGTCACCCCTCACGCGCACGCCAGGGGGGTTTGAAAAGCGGAAGTGACGTTTTTCAGCATTTTTCACGATTGGGTCTGGTTCTCGGAAACGGTTCAACTTGGCGACTTGCCGTCGCCTTCACCACCTGGGGGGATGTACCGGCTACCATTTTCCCATAGACTATCGTGGGCTGCAGTGTGCGCTCGCGCCGTCAACGTCAAACGGGCTGCACGTGTTTCGGTCCGAGAAAAAACGTCCGCTCTACACTGTCCCCACACCACTGTCCGATGGCATTTCGCGGCGAAAGTTGCATGCACAGATAGCCCCAAGCTTTGTGATGCCCACGGTTCCTTCGAATTTTTCCATCGCAAATAGTTTGGTTGCAATCGTCGATGCCCGCTACCCTTACCAGACGACATTTTTCGCCGGCAACTTGCGCTTCACAATGTGGCGGCTTCAGCGCGGCGTCCCACGCTATCGCCTGAACAATGGAAATATGCCAAGCCGGCGCGGGCATTCGCGGCGGGACACCTCCGCCGGAGATATTTTTTTTGTCATTAACGCTTTTTTTTCTTAACGCAGCGGAGCAAGTGCCGAAGGCGCTTGTCTATCTACAATATACTATTTGCGTAAAAAAAACTTTGTTTGTTTGTTTGTCTGTATGTCGTCTTTTGTCCATGGAGGTGAATAAATAAGTCAGCTTAATGGCAAGGAACGTAGGGACTAAGGACGTTGCATTCTAGAGCACTGCACCTAGTCGGCGCCGGCTCAATAGACTGAAAAAAAGGACAAGGGTAGGTATCAGGTGAAGGAATGGAAGGGTGCTCCGAAATCAAGGGCAGGGTTCGTCCACATAAATTATACAATAAAAAGCAATGATGAATAGTGATGTGCTTTTTCGGATTCGTTCGTGCGTTGTCCTGATTGCTGGTTCACTCTTGGTATCATACTGTATCCAATTTATATTGCGCTGTTCCATTTCTTGAGTGTAGGCTTTTCTAGGTGGTGGAAATTCTTCTCGATGGCAGCACAGTTTTCAGGTTGATTGTGTAGGGGTGGCGGCTCTCCCATCGGTGGGGTGTGGGGGTTGTGGTTTCAGTGGTTTGGCGGGTGTGGCGGGTGAGGGTACGTGACTGGGGAAGCTGCGTGTGTGAGATGTTATAATGGGTGTGTGAAACCATAATGCGTGCGTGAAAAGTAATAAGTGTGTGAAAGTAATGCTAACCGAGCCTAATCAGAAACTGTTCTGATTGAACTAAGGGCTAATCTGAACTATTGGGGCTTTATTTTAACTGAGACTGCACTTTAACAAGGCTGAACATGGGCTGACTCTAGATTTAGACTGCGCTAATTATCTCCTTTGCTGATTGTGCCCCTGTCGAGGTGTGTAGTGCTGTGTTTCCCCGCCACCTCCACCACACATTCCCAAACCCCAGCCGGCTTGATGTTGTTTGAGCTACCGTCCCTAACACGAATTGATGTGTGCGAGGTCAAAGTTTCGGGAACACCATATAGGTAAATGAGTGCTTCTAGCCAAATTAGAAAGAATACGTTGTATTTAGAAAATTAACGAAAATGCAATTTTCCCTTGGTTTCAATGACTTGTCCCGAGTTGGGACCTTTTGGACGCTAATAGTAGTATAGTTTTGTACAATGTACCGCACGAAATAGGTGTTTGTGATAAGCCCCAAGCGGCTTCCTCTGGTCCTTAAAGCTACCTAAAGCACATTCATCCTCCTCATTCACGTCACATTCGCTCCTCCCATTCATTCTCTCCTTATTAATTAATGAAATGCTTGGTCCCCAGAGTTTGCTCCCCCCCCCCCCATCAGCGGTACACAAACACATATATATCGACGGACCATTGCTCTATTTTTGATGGTAGGTTGGCCGAAAATGTAAACCTCCCACTGCCATCATAGCTGGCCTCGCCGTTATTGGCAGCGTTCCTCGCCTGGATGAAGTCTTAATGCTACGAGGGGACTCATCGTACTGGCTTCGAGGGCTTATACAAGTGCTCTGGTGTCCTTGACTGACATACCTAACCTTAAAGAAATCGGTCGATGCCGCACCGGGCCTTATTCGCCGTATGCTGTGCGATCAGATGAACGTGCTCACGAGCGGGCACGGATCCCTACCACGTTGGGCACGTCCCCTGGCCGCCTATATAACCTGGCCTGCCCTACCCTTTCAGTCTCGGGGCTTACGGCACGCCAAACCTGTCCGTACGTTCCCCCGAAACGCTATACAGCTCCGTGTCCAAACGTATAGCGAACGGGGGCGGACTCACGACCGTGCAGTGTCTTGCATTACCCTATTGTTCGGCGCCAAACTCGACGGACGCAAGGTGGGGCGGCTTTTCTTAACAGCCCATCCCACCTGCATACTATGCCCGCCCCCATCTGCACTCCTGGGTTACAGAGGCCAGTGGGGTTTCGCAGTAAAAAAATCAGAGCATGTGCTAATGCCCCGAAGTGTCCATTCATCGCACCCTCTCGCAATTCGACATCATCCAAACGCAGATCATATATATATAAACAACATTAATATTCTAGACAAGTTAACTGGCTTTGACACTCATTACCATTACCGGGGAACGTTCAGTCCATAGGAGGACGGCTCGCAGGTCGACTGCCTCGCTTATATGGAGATTTACTTCATACGGCAAATTAATCTCAGGCACATATCCAAACATCATGTGTGAATCCCTTGTGTCGGAAAGTACACACTGTACTATCTACACCTACTTGTCGGCTGTTGGTCACCCGGTCAAAGCGAAAAGCGCAACGCGCACCCCTCAGCACCCGAGGCGCGGACGCCATTTCTGTTCTGGATGTAAATACCCTCCCATCCGTCGACCCGATCGCCGAGGTATTTACTATGCTACCGTTCGGGGAGGGCCGTATCATGTCGTCATCGAGTTGTGTTATTTCCCACGGAGGGTCATGGACTCGGCCATCGGCATCCGACCTCAATGCCATCTGATTTATCCCGAACGTTACGCCACTCAACGCACATCTGGGGGCGACCCCAGGGTTTGTGGATTTTGAACTAGTTTGCACCACGGAGGGTAGTCAGGCTATAATCATACCTCTTTAGCTCCGGTTAATGTGATGGTCGAATGCTTTGGACGAGGAGGGAAAAACATGGATATTGCAAGCACAGTTTTCAACGTGCTTACTGTCAGACCGAACGATAATCATTTTCACGATCCATTCTGGCCCGGTGGCGGTGGCAAGGCGGATGTTGCGCGTACAGTTTTCAACGTACGGCACATTAGGCTGAGCAATGGTTATTTTCACGACCCACTCAGCCCAGGGTCACAAGAAGATGAGGATCCGATGTGTGCACAGTACCCCTGATCGTTATTTCAAGCTATGCCTCCTCCCCCTTTCTTTATCCCAAGGAATCCCTTTCACCGCTAATCCTACCCGTCAATGGCTGGGCAGCTGCTCGGTGTTTCTACTAAGGCCACCACAGAATTTCTATGCATGATCTAATATATTTACATTTATATACTTCGCATCACATTACGGCCACGGACTGCTTACACACACTACTCGCCATCTCCCACCTCTCCATTCTTGCACGCGACATACTTCCTCCCCATACATACCTACATACCCTGCCCTTCCTTACTAGGCGTGCGACGTCGGCGGCACCGGCCGTGTCACACATACCGCACACATCACATAGTCTAATTGCCCCCCCCCCACATTTAATACGGGTCGCTCCTTTTAACGGTGAATTAAGTTGAGGGGGAAGTAGCTGTGATAGAAAATAGGCCGGTCTGGAAGAAGGAAGAAGGCATGGCAGACCGATGGCACTCACATGTTTGTTGCTCGGCTGGCCTCTTCGGTCGTCTCGACGCTGCCTGAGCTCCGTCCGTGAGTGAGAGACTGCCCGAGTGAGTATCTCCGAGCGAGAGCGAGATCGAGAGAGAGGATCCCAGAGAGAGTGAGAGTTTTCTGTCTGCCTTCCAGTTTTCTTCGATGGGCTGTAGCCCCGCCTCTTCTATCCGCTGGCCACTCCCGGGGCTCAGGATTGTGTTCTTTCTCTTGATTGATGGGAGTGCATTTTTTCTTCCCTTTCGGCCGTGTATGTTGTGAAATCGCCTGGGGCCGTCAGGACGGTCTGTATGTCTGGAAATTTCCCGGGCCACCGATCTCACGACTGACCGGTCTTTCTCCTTATGTTGCTAGGGATCAGCTTGCCATCAAAACATTCTTGTTGTTGACTGGCTGGGACGGGGTAGCGGGCGAGAACGAGGTGATTAGCTCGGGTTCGGCGCTTAATTGCTCCAGAGTTTTCGCTCCCGCCATTAATCCGCAAAGGTGCGCGCTGGTCGGGTCCAGTCGGGCGGATGAAAAAAAAACACGCAGTGAGAAGGGACAGCTGATGGCTGGGATCTGACCGGGCGTCTTGTGGCCTGGTCGGGTAGGAAAATATTGAAAATTGCATGCCGAAAAAAATGTAAGCTTTCTTACAATTGCAACAATAGATCACTAGGCTGCAAAATTCGAGCGCTTTTTCGCCATTCTGCTTTTGCACTTCTGTTTGCCATTGAAGTAAACCTTGATTAAATATCAATTTTAATCCACACATGGCTCTCGCCGGGTGTCACCGATGTCATCACAAATTGCACGCGTGCACAGCATGCAGGTTGAAGAGCAAGCCTGCCAGACATAAATACCCTGACTTACTTCATTCTGCCAAAAAGGTTCCTTTTTCAAGAGCGAGATGTGTCTTTCCCTTGCGAACTCTTAGCTCAAACTGAGAGTGTAGCCCCACTCTTTGTGATGCTCACGGTTCCTTCGGATTTTCCCCATCGCAAATAGTTTGGTTGCAATCGTCGATGCCCGCAACCTTTACCAGACGACATTTTTCGCCGTCAATTTGCGCTTGAACACGTGAGCCGCCTGACGACCGATTCCCAGGATGTTCAGCCCGGGGCCCTCCAATATCGTTTGGCAACCGGTGACGTCACATGGGCTGGACAATTGCTCAGTCCCGTGGGCGCTCCAGCCAAACTTCCGTGTTTTCCTCACGACATTTCCGATCTTAAATACCATCAAAATGGAACAAAATTGGGTTCATTTGAAAGCATGACGAATCTTGTCCACGAATATGAGCCTTATTTTCCCCTAAAACTAGGGCTTTTTGCTTGGACCCACGCTGACTGCATTCATGTCGAGCGCCGCAGGAACCGCGCGATGCCACGGGTAGTAGCAGTATGATGAGACAGGCCAATTGAAGATCACGGCTGGAAAGGAGGGGTAGGAGCAAGTAAGAGATAACTTTTGCAACATAATTCCTCCCCACTCAGTGCAGGGGCGTAAACAAGGGTGGAGGCACTGGGGCATGTGCCTCCCATGAGAGAGTTGGTACCCCTCCGGCAAGGAAAAGGCGCCAACATTATATTTAGGCTACCGGCGGAGGTACCGATACTGGTTGGAATATCACGCCCTTATCACACATGTGCAGATACGGAACCTGCAGCTGGTTTTCAGGATTTTTTGCCATGTTTCATTCATATGCGTCTAGACCAGGGGTGTTCTTTGATATATTTTTTAGGGGAAAATGCCCCCTCAGTGTTGGCTCTGTCCCCCAATAATTGACTTTTAATATGGGGTACCATGGAGAATGCGTCCCATCGATGTGGGGCTTCCCATTAACTTCATGTATTTTGCGCCCCAGTAATCTATAGTATAATAATCAATAATATGTATATATATATATATATATATATATATATATATATATATATGCCGGCCATTTTGGATTATGAAATGGTAATATATAAACACCCCAATGATATGTGAATATATGATTTCATTGCCGGCCATTTTATATATGAAAACTTGCCGGCAATTTCGGAGCCATTTGAACGGGAGGGACAGGGTTGAAATCCACTGACTTTGGAACGATGGTGATAGGTTTGGCACCTTGCAGCGCCAAATTAAGTTGTTCCTACTCATCTTAGCATAAAATAATAATGGGTACTTATGAAAAATACTAGTCCAAATCCGGCGACTATTTATATCAGTGTTGCTTGGGCCACCTCGAGTGGTGTGAACAATTACCTCCTTGTTCGCACGGTAAAGATCCATCGGTGCTCTTCGATAAAAGTAGGCTAAAGCCGGCACCCTGGCAAAATCAACTTCTCGCCACTCTCAAAACACCCGCACCCCCACCCAAACTACGAATTAATTTGTGGAGGAGTAAGGTAAAACTAAACCATTTAGACATCAGGGAGCTGTCCCCAACCCAGGCCCTCGCCTTCAGCACCTGAAATATCACGCAAACTAACGTAAAATTCCTTAACGTAAATGTCCACTTGCCTGCACCTCGATCACAAACGCTCGCTTTATAGACCGACATGTAACGTACTTGCTTTAAAGGCGGCGCAAATGACCTTTATGGTCCGGCACGCCTAAAAAAATCACTCCCCCCGAGCCACCTCGAAATCCGTTTGCCCACACATGCAAATACTAGGTACGCCACTGTCCACGCTACTCTATCTGCGATGTGTGAACTTTGAGCCTTAATCACTGAAAGGGGCTTAGCCCTCCAATGTAAAATCCAGCCCATGGAATATAGGTGCTTCTGATGTTGGGGAAGGGAAGGCAGTGTGAACAATAGGAGCAGTTCCTCTCAAAACCTCAAAACAATGCAGTTTAAAGCTATGGATTCCTTGGTTTTTCAAGCAAATATTTGGAGACATCTGGATAAAAAGCCTGACTTTTCCCCTGCACCCGCCTTGAAGGCCTGTCGATGGCACTAACCATGAGTGTATCCCAGAGTAAGGCCACAAGGTGACCAACCCGCTCCCTGGACTGATGAAACTTCAATTGAAATTGACCTGAAATTGAACATCCAGTGTACTGAAGCTTATAATATTGGTATGAATACACACACATGTTTCAGCCACTTTTCCATACCATTTTGGAATAAGAGTTCATAGATATAATTCATAAGTCCACAGATATAATTCATGCTGTTCTCCAACATTACTACCAGGTATTCCTACCAAATGTTGACATTATTTGCCATCTCAGAAAAAAAGTACCTTACTTGTCATAAAAAGAGTTGGCTTAGTGCTTTATTCATCGTTTTAGGCATGCATGGCCCCAAATCCTCTTCTTAATAGCATCTTTGCACTGCAGTTGGTCCAATTTTTATCCCAAGTGCACTCAGTGTGCCTTTTCCTTTAGGGGTCATGGGTCTCTGTGAACCAGCTGATGCACACAGTGCACATCGAGTTACTAAGATTTACCGTCTAGGATGTGATCAGGCAGAAATAATGCTCCAATACAGATGCACTCCAGTATGAAAATGGCATTAATTATACATGGTAATTCACAAGCAAATTGAGTTGACAAAAGCATCATAGTTGGAAATGAGGATATTTCCACAAAATGCACTTTAACGCTGCCCTTAAAGCTCTGGAGCAATTCCGACATGTATATACTGATACACAGACATAATTAGTCAATCAATTTGATAACCTGCATCTAAGATACTTCCTACTTACCGTACAAAATACTTTACCTTCTTATTACTTCACACAGGACTAGAGAGCAGATAGTGACTCTATAATGTCATGCCATGCCAAATATGCTTACATGTCTACATGTCTACATGTCATGCCAAATATGCTTACTTTTTAGTGCCATCTAATTGTTTCCATATTCTGGGCAATGGGTATTGAACTACTGTAATATCTGTCATAACATGTATGTTGCTTTCATCTGGTGTTCACGGCACATTCAAGATTAGAATATTCCAAGACATAGCAAACAAAGCTTTTTCTCAAAAGGGAGGTTAGGATAGGTTAGGTTAGGTTATGCTGCATTTTAAAAAACATACATTTTTATGCTATGCTACCTAAATGAAAGCCATTTTTGGTGTTATTTTGCTCGCAACCTGAAAAGTAAGCATTTGCACAGAAAATGAGTGATCCCATCATCTTAGTCACATTCATAAACATTACATTGGAATTATAATTGTCAAGGATTCATGGAACACGTTAAAACATAAATTTACGGTGAAGCCTAGGTTCATATTTGGCAAATCCAGCTATGGTTTCAATTTCAATTCGTGAAACTTTAAGGATTATGAACTATAACTAGTTGAGGGTTGTTGTATCCAATGAACTGAAGAAATTCTTCGCCAAACTTAGGAGCATGTTCAATAACCTAGGAATCCAAACAATATTCACCAACCACATATTTCAATTTCCAATGCCAACAATCAGAAACACCGTATGCCCAGCCACAACAACACTCTGATGTCTTCGCTGCGCCACAGATGAATCTTAGCCAGGTTTTAAAACGTATTTGGAATGTTTACGTGACGTCACCGTATATACCAAAATCCTTGTAGATTCTACTAGAAATCTGGCACATTCCTGGTTACGTCACTAGGGCTGGAACTAGAAAACCTACTAGATTCCGTTGTACTCTTTAGTATTAATACCCAGGTTCAGCCAGCAGTCGATAAAACCAGGCCCTTGTCATCCCCATGCCTTCCTGCGTGTCGCCTCGAATGGTACAAATGACGTCATCTGGGGTACACCTTTAGGGCCGTTTTAATGGTTTGGTGTATATTAAAATCAAAATATTTTCAATTCAACTCTCTTTCTAAACCTTCTAATATCGCGTCTGTGCACTTAGCATCTTGTTCAGCTCTTATTTTATAAGTTTCAGTTAGGCTGCGAATTAGACGACCACCATCACGAACCGCAGCGTTTAGGGGCACACTTTTTCTCAAATTCTTAGATGACGCGGTTGAGTCATAAATGGCGCAGTTGTTTACATAGCTCTCTTGTAAGTTCCGTGCTTCATTCCACACCTTGTGTTCGCTGTCCCCGCGTTTTAGTTGAATTTTGTTTTATTGTGTTGTGTTGTGGTGTATCTTGTGTGTAGTTGCACGGTTAGCTGCAGATTTTGCTGTCGTTAATTAGTGATAGAAATTGAGATGTGTTCCGTATTAGGTATCTAATATGTTGATGCCGCTTATCCTGTAGATTTGCAGTTTCAGGTAATTTCTGATTTCACGGAATGTCTTTTTCTAGTGCAATGCTTGTGAATGTGGTGAACATGATGTGAACACTTATTTCCTCTGCAAATGCATACTTTTCAGTTGGGAGGCAGCATACCATGCAAAATGGGCTTGGAGTTGGGTAATATAGCATAAAATGTAATGTTCCCAATGAAGAAAAATGGTGTATCATAACCTAAACTAACCTAGCTTTGCCATCTATGCGAGAAAGCAATTTATTTTTGTTAAAATGGAAAATATCTGAACATTAAAAAAAAATGTTCAATTCATTAAAAGAAAATATAACCTTACCTAACCTATCCTGAACTGTTTTTGAAGAAAACTCAATTAAAAGAAAATCACCCACACCCCCAATTTTATTTTCAAACTTCCCACAAAACCCTAACCTAGCTGAAATTAACTAAACATAACCGCCTTGTATGATTCATGGAGGTATAATGTGTGTAAAACGTGTTCAGTGTTTACCCTAAACTGTAGTAATATATCCTACATATTGTGCTTATCCTACGTCTTGTGATTGAGATTGAGAGGGTGCCCTAAAATTCAGTGTCAGTATCCTAGGGTTTATTTTTCAAACATCTGGAAGAAACATCTGGAAAGAATAGAGTTTTTCAATCAACATGCTTAAGTTTCCAAGAGATGGAAATACATGCAAGACTTAGTTGACAAAGTGAAAAAGAGCTGATAGAGTTCATCAAACCAACTCATTAATTTGGTCCAACCACTTTACCTCTGATGATTATGATCCTGGCTATCTGATGCAGCTGAAGCTGATGCTGCAATGGCAATACCTGCCTCTTCAGAAACCTGGTGCCATTCCATGAATTAACCTGCCTACCAGATTTGTATGGTATGAAGTGTTGAATCATGCATGTCTGTTGTGCTTGCTGTATTTTGGAGAATCTTATCATTGTATAGCTAAATGAAGAACCAGTTCAACTAGTTTGATGCCACTTCAATTCACATGAATATAGCACGACCACCATCAGTAAACTGGGACTGGAGCGTGACGGCCTTGCTGTCGTTGCCGGCTTCGTCGCCTACAAAATGAGGTGTGTCAATACAGCGCTTGGCCGTATCGACATCTGAAGCACCGGAGGCGCTCCTGACAACTGTGTGCAGCTATTGGCTCACCACCATCGGTTGCGGCCGGCTGTACGTGCCACAGACCTGGTAGACGGTGTCGGGACTGACCTGATCTACACGTGCATTAACCTAGTCCTGCGTTATACTGACTGTATGCTTTCGGTGTGATTCCAGGTTAAATCCAGGAGCATTCAGTTTGTGTGCTTAATATAATTATACAACTGAATATCGTTTGATCATGCTCCTGGATTAATAACTACCAACGACAGTCAAGAGTCGACCAGCCCAGAACATGTCTCAAGCAACCCTCAAGTGTGAGGCGGTCGGCTGTGGGGAAATTAAGAGGGCTGCTGACCTTCCAACATGCATTGCCCTGATGCAACTTCATCAGACGAACGTACACGAGTCGAGCGTGCGCCAGAGGCCCCCGAAATTCAACCGCCCATCCCTACAGCAGGGTGTCGGGGAAGACGACTGGGTGGCCTTCACTCGGCGATGGTGGGTGTTCAGTCATTCATGCTACTGACATGGCCCCTGCGCAGGTCACCACCCAGTTGCTTGCATGTTGCGAGCCGGTGCTAGAGACAGCTCTATTCCGTGAGGACCCCGACATCGCCAGCAAGAGCGCAGAGAACGTCATGGACGCAATGAAGCGACTGGCAGTCCTCAACGTAGCACTCAGTGCCAGACGAGCGACACTACTCAACGCTAACAAGGAAGGTGGGGAACATGTGCGCCAATATGTAGCACGTCTCCGCGGCCTGGCGTACGTGTGCCAGTGGACTAAGACGGCCCAGTGCAGCTCCACAGAGTGTACCGGCATATTGAGTGTGGACTACACAAACGAAATCGTCCGGATGGTGCTGTTGAACGGTCTGGCGGATGACGAGATAAGAAAAGAAGTACTCGGGACCGAGGATATAGACAGCAAGACCCTCGGGGAAACTGTCGCACTGGTGGACAGCAAGGAAACAGCCGCACGGGCCATGTCAACAGACGGTCCACGCGTGGCGGCAAGCACTTACAAGAAGGAGGGACGGCAAACCTACAAGCCACCGCAAGGCCACGAAGAACAAGAGAAACTGAAGAGAAAATTCAGATGCAGGTGCGGCTGCCTCACACCTCAGTTCGGCAGGATAAGAGGAAAGTTGAAGGAGTTCACAACGTGCCTGGAATGCTGGAAGAAGTCAAATCACAGACATCGCATACCCCGTCTTGCCGACTCCGACCGCGAATCAGATGGTGGCCCCGTAGAAGCCATGTTCCATTATGTTGCCGCTATCGAGACTGCACCCAGTGGCACGCCCCCCTCGGTGAACAGCGTGAGTCGGGGCCGTGGGGGATTCGTCTCCATCACGGATCACTACGTGTTCGACGGCACGCGTGGTTGGCGGGCGTGTGAGGCCCGTCCGCACCCGACGTTCGAGCTGACGGCTGAGATTGACGGCGGAGCCTACACCAAGTTGGGGCTCCTTAGTCCACCCCGAAGATCGGCCAGCGTCACTGCCGTCGCCGACTCAGGCGCGCAGACGTGCCTGATGGGACTGCCCGTCCTACACAAGCTGGGGCTGCGCAGGGAGCACCTGACTCGTGTCACCAAGCGCATCCTCGCCGCGAACAGTGAGGAGATCAACGTGTTGGGCGCCGTGTTCCTGAAGCTGTCTGGGTGCGACTCGCAGGGCCGGCTGTTCGGGACGTCAGCAATGGTCTACGTCACCAACTCCACGAACCATTTCTACTTGAGCAGGACGGCGCTGACGCAGCTCGGTGTGTTGGGACCGGAGTTCCCGAAGGTTGGCGCGGCAGTAGCAGCTACTGCGAGCTCGTTTGATCGGGAAACACTCTGTCATACCCGGTTGGCGGCGTGCGGATGCCGCTCCGCACTGCACCGCCCGGTCGCCCTATGAGTCTGCCCGTCAAAACTTCGCCGGAGAACTCGGACTGTATGAAAGCCTGGCTGCTGAGGAGGTATGCGTAGTCGACATTCAACACGTGCCCACACCAGCCACTCCCCGCGATGACTGGGCCCCACATGGAGGTCAGGGTCGATCCCGGCGTGCAGCCGGTCGTGACGAGGAGACCCCAAACGTGCCAGTGCACTGGCAAGAGGAAGTGTCGCAGCAGCTCGAGAGGGACGTAGCTCTGGGCGTCATCGAGCGTGTGCCACCCAACACGCCTGTGACCTGGCTGCACAGCATGGTGCTGACACCGAAGCCAGACGGCACCCCTCGTCGCACAGTCGATCTGCAGCCACTGAACCGCCACAGCGTACCCGAGACGCATCACACCGTCCCGCCCGCCAAACAGGCCAGAGCCATCCCGCCGGGGACCTTCAAGACCGTCACGGATGCCTGGAACGGGTTCCACTCCATCGAGATCAGGCCTGAAGACCGGCATAAGACCACATTCCGGACGGAGCAGGGCAGGTTCCGCTACCGGCGTGCCCCCATGAGATTCCTCGCATCCCAGGACGCCTACACGGAGCGATACGACGCGATCATCGCGGACGTGCCCAGGAAGTCGAAGTGCGCCGACGACACCATCATGTGGGATAAGGACCTGTCGGTGCACTGGTGGCGCTTCGTCGACTACCTCGAGCTGGTGGGAAAAAACGGTGTGGTACTGAACCCTGCCAAGTTCCAATTCTCGTCGCTCGAGGCTGACTTCGCGGGGTTCCGGGTCACGGCAACAGAAGTAAAGCCCCTGCCCAAATACCTAACTAGAGTGAACTAGAGTGAAATTTTGCTTACTTTTGGGAGGGTTAGCCCCCTTTAAGACTGACGTGAGCCCACCTTCCCAAAATAATTTCATATTTTAACATGTGGCGCTAATGTAGCCTCTCGCCTGAAGGTCTTCCTGTTACCTCCAGGCATTGCGTCCCCCAAATCATTTTCTGAAAGTTCCACCCTCGTTGCTGAGCTGGCACGGGGCTTACAGATGCCCCCATAAAAAGGAATGTCTGCCTCTCACGTGTTCCTTATGGTACTGTCGGTCTGATAAAAAAATTGTCACCTTCCTTGACATCTAAATCAGGGGCGTTGCCGCAAATAGAGGGGGATGAAAGGTGCTTCGGTTAATTACTTTTGCCATGCAACACCACAAGCACAATGCTAAATTTGATACAGATTGGGGCTCTCTCCCCCCCCCCACCCTCCACCTGGTTCCATCATGGTGACGACCACGCTTCAGATACGTCCTTACTGCATCCCGCCGCGGTAAGATGTTAATTATCTGCCGTATTTGACTTGTCCTACCTCCCTTTGCACGCTCTTTCGGGTATAATATGCGCATGAAAGGTATTGGAGATCCCTTCCGAGACTATGACGCTCTAAGTTTTGCACCTAAGCCTCCTAAACCCTCGTTTTCTCCCCCGTAGTGTACACACGTTGCGTATCTTCGAAGCGTGTAAGCGGCTGGCCCATGTTAAGTGTGTACCCCTGATGACGTCATTTAAGGACCAGCGCAAGAAGCTGCGCAGTAGGGATGACGCCACCTGGTATATATCGCCTTGGATAAAACGATGCCAGCAAGCGCTTTCTCGGCGGCGACACCTCCGCGGGAGAGATTATTTAAATAAATATATTCTGGAGCAGGGAAATGAATTGCACTAAAATTGGCATAGCCGCCGAACCATTGCACCGATTCACATGAAACCAACATCAATTTTTTTCGCTTAACGCAGCGGAGCAAGTTCCGAAGGTGCTTGTCTATTATACTGCTTGAGTAAAAAACATTGTGTCTTTGTCTGCCGTCTTTTGTCCTTTGGTCGATTGCCATCGTGTGTAGGTAAAAGTATGGGTCGAACGTGCTTGAAATGTTCACAGCCGACAAACAATCGATGTATGATATGCTGTGCCGAGTTTCATTGTCGTGAGATGTATGCCGGGCACGTGGCACGTTCTCAAAGTTGGCATTACCCCCCCATTGGTTTAACATGGGATTTTGGAAATTCCCGACACAGTCCAAGACCGGCGCATATTGGCGACTGGCACGGCTCACAGCACAGGTAACGAAGCATGGCTATCATCACGCAAAATCCCCAAATGTTGTCTAACCACTGGATGAAATTTCGTCACGATCGGGTCAACGTGTTGCGCGTGAGCGTCACGGGGGTCCTGACAAAACGATTCGTCGGCCGCCCATAGGAATAGCATGTAAAACTGGGATTTTTCACCAATTTTAGCGCTCCCGATCGACCCGATTCAGAGCGCCATATCTCGACAACCACTGGACCGATCGACACCAAACGAACACCTTAGTGTTGCCACGACAATTGCCAACATCGCCATGGCAACCGTTTCCGGGTCACACGTCACGCGCACGCGAAGGCGGTGTGAAGTCGGAAGTGACCTTTTTCAGCGTTTTTCACGATTTGGTCTGGTTCTCGGAAACGGCTCAACTTGGCGACTTGCCGTAACTTTCACCACCTGGGTGGATGCACGGAATACCATTTTCCCATTGACTATCGTGGGCTGCAGTGTGTGCGCGCGCCGTCATCGTCACACGGGCTGCACGTGTTTCGGTCAGTGAAAAAGCTTCCGCTTTACACTGTCCCCACACCACCGTCCGATGACATTTCGCGGAGAAAGTTGTATGCGCAGATAGCCGCAATCGTTCTGATGCTCACGGTACCTTCGGATTTCCACATCGCAAATAGTTTGGTTGCAATCGTGGATGCCCGCAACCATTACCACACGACATTTTTCGCCGTCATTTTTCGCTTCACAACGTAAGCAGAGGTGAAAAAAAACCGGCTACTCGGCCACGAGCGTGGGGGATAGATATTTGGAAAATATATCCGGTTATGGTGACAACTTACGGTACCGTATTATCATTGAGTATGGTTTGTATTTATCATCAGGACGTTTTGCCTATTAACATACCCAGTCAATTTGTATTTCCTAACCATCCAGACATATACGTACTCATCTTGTTTCAGTAAATGTATCAGAAGCGCACCGAAACAATTTAGTAGCTATGATCGAGGGGACAGGGGGGGGGGGGGCTGAAAAACTCTACCACTCGTGGTAAAGTCCATAGGTTTTAACATTGCCGTGGTAAGCCTGTCACCTACGAACTGTCCCGTCCCCGTCCAGAGATTGAGCCCGACGCAACAGTTCCGTTTTCCGGCGCAGTTTGTGGCGTGTGGCACGGCTCACATCACAGGTAACGAGATATGGCTGACATCACGTAAAGCCACAAATGTTGGCTATCCGTCGGGCACAGTTTCGTTGCGGTCGGGTTAACGTGTTGCGCGTGCGCGTTACGGGAGTCCTGAGAGAACGGGTGTCCGGTGAATGTTCGGTCGCCCATAGGAATAGCATGTAAAACTGAGATTTTGCGTTCGGAAAATCACCAATTTTAGCGCTCCCCATCGACCCGATTCAGACCGCCATATCTCGACAACCAATGGACCGATCGACACAAAACGAACACCTCAGTGTTGCCACGACAATTGTCAACATCGCCGTGGCAACCGTTTCCGAGTCACGCACCACGCGCACGCGAGAGGGGTGTGGAAAGCGGAAGCGACGTTTTTGAACGTTTTTCACGATTGGGTCTGGTTCTCGGAAACGGCTAAACTTGGCGACTTGCCGTCACTTTCACATCATGGTCCCATGTACCGGCTACAATTTTCCAATTGACGATCAGTGGCTGCAGAGTGTGCGGGCGCAGTCATCGTGACACGGGCTGCACGTATTTCAGTCAGTGAAAAAGGCTCCGCTTTCCACTTTCTCCACACCACTGTCGAATGACATTTTGAGGAGGAAGTTGCATGAGCGGATAGCCCCACTCTTTGTGATGCTTACAGTTCCTTCGGATTTCACCCATCACAAATACTCTTGTAGCAATCGTCGATGCCCCCAACCGTTACCAGACGTCACTTTCGGCAATCTTGGCAGACGGGGACGGGACAGTGTCCTGTCACCGCCCAGAGATTGAATCCGACGCAACAGTTCAGTTTTCCGGCGCAGTTTGTTTCAAAGGTGGTTTTATCTACCTAATATGGTGTTAGTGCCCAAGGGGTCAGTGCTAATATGACACCACCATCACGAGAAAAGGTGCGTTGTGGCTATCCTGGCTGCAAATTTAATGGCCAGTCAAGATCATTGAATAGGCATATGAAGGCAAAGCATGCCGGTTTACCTATCCGGCTGAAAAACACTGCCTTTGGAGAAAGAGGCCGGTGGCAATCATGGCACATTGCTGCAGGAAGTGCAGGTAAGACTGAATGTATTTCTACTAACCAACATCATGTCTGCCAAATATGGCAACCTTGAGGGTGTTTTGTTCACGTGCAAGCAAAAATACTATGAAACCTTGTGCATTTACCCAGCCATATAAAGCTGTTTGGTGCAGTGTTATATGGACAATATTTATCAGTCTAACATATCATTTCAGGCATTTGCCACACTCAGACTTGTGGAATCCTTATTATGAAACAAATGTTTTGGTTCTTCCAATATGAGCCTTTGGTATTTTAATAATTTCATCCGGTCACTTCCTTGGGTTTGATTTATTTGGAGCAGGGCCCATGTTTTGTCATAAGCATGACTTGTTGCATTGACCAAAAGTGTTATAAACTACTTGAAACCAATACAAAATATGACCTATGACACCCTGTCCTTGATATTGGAGCTATAGTACAAGGGAATTCAATTTGTATTGGTAAATTTAATTTTCAAGGAGTCATTGGATTTGGAGAACAGCATGTTTCAATGCTATGTTTATCAGCATGATGAAGATGATGTGACCACTGATTCCCATCGGAAATGCTTATTTTTAGTTGGAAAGCAAAATAATGTACTATTAATTTTTGATACCTAACATAACCTAGCCTGGTTTACCCTACCTCCTTATTGTTTCTTCAATGTAGTCACAATTTGTGTGTTCAATAATATAACAATGTTAAGAAACATAAACTGGCCTTACCTTTTTTTCAGAGAAAAAAATAGCCCATTTTTGTCTGAAATAAAATGAGCACATTTGCACAATAAAAGCTAGCCTAACCTGTTGTTTTGCTTTGCTGAGTTAAATTTTTGTAAGACATTGTGAGCACATTACACCACAATAATACCAATATATTTATGGATGCACCCAAAAGAAGCAAGATTAGCTTAAAGAGACAGCAGAAGACGAAACAAGTCAACATGCGCACATGATGAAACTGCAAAGTGTACCTCAATTTTTGAGCATGATGATCAGTTTTTTGCATTGTCGCAATGGTCTGATTGTTCCTTGCACCAGACATGCTTGATGTAATTGAATTTAAATTGAAGATCATATATAGACTAAATCATTCTTCTTTGTTTCACTTCAGCATCATCGTCGATATTTCGCGCTCGCACACATGCGTACGGGGTCTTACTGTGAGCCATCAACATGTGATAGCCTAGTGGTGTTCGATATTCTGTAGGTGACAGGCTGGACGCTTTTTTCACCTGTGAACGTAAGCCGCGTCACCACCCAGTCCGACGCTATTGCCTGAACAATGAAAAAATGCCAAGTCGGCGCGCGCTTTGGTACCGGGACCACTTCCGCGGGAGAGATTTGCATTAAAATAAATATTATGGAGGAGGGAAATAAATTCCACTAAAAAAGGCATTGTAGCCGAACCATGTGACCGGTTCACATGAAACCAACATCAAATGTGTCGCTTAACACAGCGGAGCAAGTGCCAAATGCGCTTGTCTAATATACTACCTGAGTAAAAGAGTTTGTTTGTTTGTTTGCTTGCTTGCTTGTTTGTCTGTCGTCTTTTGTCCTTTTGTGGATTACCATCGTACCGTCGTGCAATTATGGGTCGCACGTGCTTGATATTTTCCCAGCCGACAGACAATCGATGTATGATGGGCTGTGCCGAGTTTCATTGTCGTGGGGTGTATGCAGGGCACGTGGTACGTGCTTAAATTTGACACGACCCCCTCATTGGTCTAACAAGTGATTTGGGAAATTGCATGCGGCGGACGAGACGTGCGCATATTGGCGCCTGGCACGGCTCACAACACAGATAACGAAATATGGCTTAGAGCGGCTTCCGGCCAAGGCGGAGCACCGCTGACGACCTGCTCGAAATTGTCGATTCAATCCAGCGTGGTTTCACGACAAAGGCCGAATATATCGCCCTTATTTTAAACCTAAAATCCGCGTTTAATAAAGTACACAGCTCTGCCCTTTTAATTAAATTACACCTTGGGCGCGAGTGATCAACTCTGGTCGAAGCGCCCTAAAGCCAAAATAACTAACTAACAAATTAATTAAATTACACCGAATTGGTATACAGGTCAGAATGGCCACTTTCATCGCCAACTTTCTCGAAAACCGTTCCTTCGTCGTCCGTTGCGGCAACATCTATTCCCAGGCCCACACTCTTGAGCAAGCAAGGCAGCGTCCTCTCCCCAACCCTATTTCTCACTATGATTAACGATGCTTTAGACCAACTTCCCCTGATTTCTCCACTTCTCAAATATTATATATACGCCGATGATTTAGCCATGTGGTGCACTCATCCATTAGCAGACACAGCTAACCATTACATACAACTCGCCATGAATCACATTGATTCATGGTGCTCCCTCTGGGGGCTACAGATCTGCCCCCGAAATCGGTCACAATGTTTTTTTCTTGGCTTCCCAGATATATCCCCCACAATAAACCGCTCCGCTATCGCGATGAAATTATCTTCCTACAAACCTCCTTCAAATATCTCTGAATTATCCTCGACAAAGGACTTTATTTTGACCCCCACATTACCTATATTAAACGGCGCTGCGCCGTTCGTCTTAATATCCTGCGCTGCATCTGCAGCCGCGACTGGTGTGCAGACAGGACTACTCTTAACAAAATGTATATTGCCCTGATTCGTTCAATCCTGGAATACAATGCGTTTATCTTTGATCATATATCCCCCACACTCACCAAATCACTAAAATGTACACAAAATCACGCACTCCGCCTCATCACCGGAGCACACCGTACCACACCTACCACCAGTCTCCGGGGTGAGGTCAATCTCTCTAGCCTACAACACCGCAGAACACTACAACTCGTTAGATACCACTTCAGGACAACAACACAACTAAATCACCCCTCCAATGTCGCATGGTCTAAACCCCAGGTTCGGCGCTCCAAAAACGAACAGAAATACAGCATTGTTATTCATTTCAAGCTGGTTCTCACATCCACACTAAAATTTCCCGATGTAACCCCTGACCGAATTCCCCCCCCCCCCATTTCTCCCATTCTGGTACATGAAACACTCCAAACTCGAGTATCTCTGGCGGCACAACAAAACCCTACTTACCCGCCATCGACGTTCAAGTACAATATTTTTTAAAAGCAAGAGGCCCACCCACAGCACACATTATTTTACACTGACGGCTCACGTACCAGCAATGCTACGGGCACCGCGTGGTGCGGTGGGCCCGTCACTGGCGAAACCAAATTAACACTACATCATTCGGTATACACAGCAAAATTAGTCGCCATATTCACTTGCCTCCAACACATCATCGCATGTCCCATCACTACCCCTACCACAATCTGCACTGACCCACGATCCTCCGTTGACGCACACCACACACCCCACACTCCACGCCATCCGACACCTCTACCATGACAACCACGCACACCTTCACCTCACCCTTCTCTGGATCCCCGGACACAGGGGCATCCCGGGCAACGAGCGCGCGGACTGCCTTGCACGGGCGGCAATTGACCTCCCTCAGAATACTTGTGCCCCAGTGCCACCCGGTGATCTCCTTACCCTAGCCAATATGTTCTTCCACAAATATCTCCAGGCCTGCTAGTCACACGACACCACACACCTACACACTATCAAACCCACACTCTCCAACTGGCCCACTCTCTTCCCACCAGCACTCCCGTTTGAATGAGGTGATACTCGCCAGACTTCGCCTCGGACACACCAGCTTAACATACAATTATATTTTTAATGGATCGCGTTGGCCCCCGATTTGCACCACATCCCGAGTTTGCATCACTGTCGCCCACGTATTACTCACATGTCCAGCATATGCTCCTCATCGCCGCGCTATTCTCCACTATTTCAACCGCAACCATACGTAGATATCGCTACGACTCCTCGGGAATGACCACGCCGCACTCCTCGAGCTGCTCCTCCGTTTTTTACACGATACCAAACTTCCCGAACTGATTTGATTTCTCTGTCACCCGTTACCTGGCTCAACCTGATTTGATATGAAGTTGAAGGATACATAACACGCATTGCACCCTACGTTAGCTGTATGACTGCGTTACACACGTCTTCCTTTCCGTCGTCGAAAAAAAACACATACATATAGGATATTTCACACGAGGTAGGCAGAGACCGATGCAATTTGGCCAAAGCGGACAGTTCTCCTTATAAATTGCGCTTGGTTTTTGACCTGCGGGTTTTCCAAGCTGCTTGGTTTTTCCCCTTCTCAGGTTTTTCCAAGCTTTAACTCAAACATACACCTACACATACAAGGTCGGGCCCGACGCCCACGACTCGCCCTGGGCGCCGGACCTCCGCTTCGTTTCAGGTCGCAGGTGGGCAGTGTAGCCTCTCCGCAGGCGACGTAGCTGTCCACCCTCTAAATGTCCTTCTGATTGTCGTATATGCATGTATGTATGTCGGTATGTCTCACCTGTGTATGTATAAATCGGCCCTTTACGCCACGTTCCTTGTTTGCCGGCGTCTCATCTTTCCTCTCTTTCTTATTGCATATAACCTGATACCACATATGCCGGATTAACGTAACCCTTCCTTTAACGTAACAAATATCTAGCGGATGGCACTTTGCCTCTGCTAAAGATGAAAAAAAGAAAAAGTTGGGCTCGATTTCACAATCAACATAGCGCAATGCTGTAATTACGTTAAATGTTGCCCTCTCATATTAGAAAACATAATATATTGAACTATGGTTTTGAACGATGGTTTATTGAACGGTGGTCCCTCCTGTCGGGAAAAACGACACTCCGGGAAGGTTAGAGTGTACCCCCTCGAATTTTTCAACCAGAGGCGCCCCTCTTAGATAAAAATGTACCCCCTTCAAGGAAACCGCCTTCCGGGAAGGCCCGAGTGCACACCTTTCCCTATAATTTTTCCGCCAGAGGGACCCTCCAGATACTTTCGCAGTGGCACCTCTCCGAAGAAATGGCGCCCCTCTTGACAAATGGCCCAATGATAATTCCTGGATCCACCCCTGATTACCACATTGCTCTCTCGCGGTCATGAACTACGGATGGTTTGAAAATTTTATGCACTTACGTGTGACTTATCTGGCAAATTTAATAACTTCCGTTGAACCATGAAGAAAGTGGGCGCCTTGAAAAAAATGGCCGTATATTTAGGTAATACTTCCGGAAAAGCGATGTGACAGTGGAAATTAAAAGGCAGCAATGAGAACGCCGTCCGAGTATGTTATGACCAATTTATTGGGGAGCTACTAGTCAAATAGGATATGATGCCTCCTATCACAATAGCTGCAAACAAAAAGAGATTTGCTCCACCAATTACAATATTACACTCAATGATTGTACACACACACCGGACCTTGGACACCTTCGATATTAATTTGATTTATAAACTTTGATACCGTACGACAAACCACGTCGAATAACACCCACTTGATGGAACTTGAATCCATAGTGACGAAATGCGAGGATTTCGAACAATTAAAACTAACCTTTGACATTGGGGTTTGATTTGTCATGTCCTGGTTAGAAATGTTGCTCGAGGGTTGAGCACTGGCTATTGCTTGATATCAAAGTTGGATATTTTCAGGAGAAAACGAGGAAAAGGGAGTCGACCGAAGAAAGGAGACGATACCTTTGACATTGAATATTAGTTTGATTTATGAAATGCCTGCTAGAGTACCTCACGGCATGTCGAATGACATCCACTTTATATATATGTAAGCCATAGTGACGAGGCGCGAGGACTTCGAATACAATTTAAACTAACCTTTGACATTGAGGTTTGACGTTCAGATGTCCCGGATTGAAATGCTACACGACGTTCACCACAGGTTATTGCTTGTTACCATATGTGGCTCGATTTGGGGAAGGAAAAAGCTCGTGGCGACCGAGTAATCCACTTAACCTTTGATGTTCGAATTTAGTTCGATTTCGTTACATATCAATGCGTCACAACAAGCCATGTCGAACGACACGTACATGGTGCAAATTGAAAGCATAGCAACGAACCGCGAGGACGAATCGAAAAATTCAAACTAACATTTGACCTTGAGATTTGACCTTGACATGTACCGGTTTCAAAATGTTACTGGAGTGTTCACTACGGACTATCGCTTGATAGTGGATATGGTTAGGCTTAGGCGAAAAAGAATGCGAGGCGACCAAAGAATTCAGCCTAACCTTTGACCGACCAAATTATTTCGAATTCTCAAATTTCTGATACGGCACAAGCGACGTCGAATAACACCCATTTTCTGCAAATTAAAGCCATAACCACGAAACGCGACGTCACCGAAGAACTCCTTTGACCTTTGAACAAAACCTTTGACCATGACATGTCCCGGTTTGAAACGTTACTCGAGTGTTCACCACGAGCTATGGCTGGATAGACTTGGGTAGGTTTAGACGAAAAAAAGCGTGGCGATCGAAGAATCAGCATGATCTTTGACATTTAAAATTACTTAGATACATCAACTTGCTGATATCGTACGGCAAACGACGTCGAATGACACTCACTTGGTAGAAATTGAAGCCATGGCGACGAAACGCCAGGATTTCGACAAATCCAATCTAACCTTTGACCTTAAGCCTTATCTAACCTTTGCCCTTGTGACATGTACAGTAGGGTGGAGTGATTTCCAAAAAGTTTGGTGTCAAAGTCTTAAAACTTGCGTTTGGTTCTAAAAAGACGATCTGCAAAGTTGTAGAGCAATCTGAGGCCGGGAAGCCGCCGCGCCTCGCGCCTGAGGCCGAAATGGCGTTTTTCTACCAACTTGCGGGATCAAGCCCGATTTCAGGAATTTAAATCATTAGATAGCAAATAAATATTTATTTCATTGCATTGTGCAGTCTTTCATCCACCGCTGTGCTAATTTTCACTTCCCTAACTTGAAAATTGTGCCTGCCATGACGCAGAGTTCCGGAAGGTGTGCCGCCCGCAGCGCCACCACTGCCCTCTATCGGCAGAAGTATGAACTTCGACCATTGACCGTTCATTCCGCAATATAAGTATCTTTCTTGATCAACTCGGGGGCAGGCAGGTGGCGGATTTGAGACAGTGCACAATGTGCTGACTTCTTATGCGCACAGCGCTATTTTATTACGATTCCAGCGACTTCTATCGACAGCTATACACGATTGGAGTGTAGCCACAGCCGGCTTTGGCATATTGTGGCCTGCCTTTCAGCCTCCAAGCTCACAATGTTTACCTCAGATACCCTGCTAACATGTTTTCTTGGCTGCATGCGAATTGTTACTGCAGATATTTGAATTTAATTAATTTACTTTGGCGGAAACACTGACAATCCCACACCTTACTGGGTTGGTACTCGGTCGCACGACTAACGCAGACCGCTCAAATTTAGCAGTACTGGCGATGATTTTATGCTCCGACCGTCGATTGCCCACCAACTATTGCATTTACTCACCATCACCACCATGGTCATAGGTAAAGAATTGCTTTGTAAGTTACCCCGCCGGCGGCCAATGTATTGCGCGGCCATGGCCGGGGTGGCCGAGGCATATTCTCCAACCATGACCATGGTTGGAACCGAAAATAAGGATCTACGGGGGCGTGTGTCGCGCGCGGAATTTCCAATACAGTTATGCACCATGAACTTCCTGTTATAGGAAAAAAACGTTTGTGATACATTTTTATCCTATGGCGAGGGATGAATTTTGAAACTTACCGGTTGACTAACCAGTTTTTGCCTCTTTTCCAGACTAGTGAACCTATCAGATTTCGAGTATGAAAGTAAAAAAGGTTAAGGGAAGTTCACTCCGATCGAAGACGGCTCACTTTGCGTTGGGCCATCCCTGCGAACTGCCGAAGAACCAACTGCCACTTCAGATTCATGTATATAACTTCTACAGACTACAGTCTAACAAACTTCGGGCTGTTGACAACCATGCAGCGGGCGAAAGGCAAATCGCCACGAGCGTTGCCAAGGGCGTTGTATACCTTTGGGGGAAAGCAAGCGTCCCTGTTAAATCGTTTCAGTCGATTGTCCGGGGTGTCCTGATGATTGTGAAGAAAGGAAAGGATCTAACAAAGACCCCAACAAAGAAACGCGCTGGCGCAAGCAAAACGATTCCCCTCCATGAGCTGTTTGACATCTGCGCGTGCAGCTGTCCTTCGAGAAATGCCTGCAGCTGCCCCAGCGAGAACAAGGTTCCATACCGCGAGTGGAATTTCTTACAAGACCAGCGAGGTGAGAGGAAGCGAAGCATCGGCGGCATTGACATGAAGACCTCCAATGCATTGGAGAGGAGGCGAAGAGATCAGAACCGTCTGCGGCCTGACCCGGCTTTCCTTCAGACGGACGCCAACGACTCGGAGCCTGGTCCCTCGGGTCTGACCGAGCACAGCACGGGACACGAGCCCGAAAGCATGGACGAGGGAAGCAATGGTGACGATGCATATGACACAGGGAGTGTCCACGAACCAACACAGACTAGGGCTCCGTACAATATGATGTCTCTGGAGAATTTCGCTAAGGAGTGTGACCGGTACATCGAGGTCACTGATAGGATTGCAGCGGCCCTTGGCACCGCTCTCTTGAAGGACCTTGGCCTCGTCACTGAGAACGACACGAGGCACGTCATCACACGAGATAAAGTGATAAGAGCCAGACAAAGGGCACAGGAGAAAGACAAACGAAAGCTAAGGGAGGGCATAGGCGGTAAGGTGCAGTGCATGGGATTCGATGAGAGACAGGATATCACAAAGATACGAGAGAAAACAAATGGGCAAGACGTACGGCTTACGGGAAAAGAGAAGCATCTGGTATTTGTGAGCGAGCCAGGTGGAACCTACATTGCTCACAGAACACTGACATCAGAAAATAGTGCATCAATTGCTGGCAAGGCTTTAGAAGTCCTTCGGGAGTGCGACTCAGAAGAATCCCTGCAGGCAGTATTGGTCGATGGCACTGCCGTCAACACAGGCCGCGAAAACGGTGCACTCACGAGGATGGAGCGCCAGCTTGGCCGTAGCGTCCAGTGGCTCATCTGCCTTCTTCATGGCAACGAACTTCCGATAAGGTATGTGCTGCTTGTTTTTATAATAAAACAAGAATTGACTGAAATACTTCGCCACTATCCACCTGATCCTTACAAATTACATGACATACAATAATATACTGCGTCATCTGCATATCTATCTAGAATCATGGCAATTTGTGAGTCCGTAGTACAATCCAAACACTTGCCATGCCATTTGCCCATTTAGACCCTGATAAATGTCTATCCAATTCCTTCCTTGTCCCAATCCCATTCTGTCCTGGGCTTTTTCGCAGGAATGTGTTCGTGGAGCTGGATGGAGGCCACGGTACCAGTGGGCCCAAGTCCTTCAAGGGCCCGCTGGGACAAGCTATAGCTGGTGACATTCACCGCCAGCCGGGGGTGGACTTCCGTCCCATCCCATTCAACGCGCCTGACATCGCGGAGCAGGTTGTCGCAGACCTGTCTGCTGACCAGCGCATCCTTCTCCGGTACTGCCGAGCCGTCGCCACCGGCGTTGTCAGTGCTGAGCTGGCACGCGCCAGGCCGGGTCCGCTTAACCACGCGCGGTGGCTAACTCTCGGCATCAGAGTGCTCGTACTGTACACGAGAACTGCGTCGCCAACCCCGGCTCTGACAAAGATGACGGAGTTTGTCCAACAGGTGTATGCCCCTATGTGGTTCGACATCAAAGCGCGCCCACTCTTCACGCAAGGAGCCGTGCATCTCTTCAGAACGATGAGACTTATTCAGACACAGACACCTAAAGTGCAGGCGGTGGCGAAACGTTCAGTGGAACGAAACGCGTGGTTCGCCCACCCGGAGAACCTAATCGCGGCCATGGTTGTCGACGCTGAGAGGTCGATCCGGGAGAGGGGGGTCAAACTGATCATGAGTGCGCGGAGTAACCCGGGATCCCGGTGCCGACAGTTCAAGGTGCCCCCACTGAACTGGGAGGCGGCCACATACACCGACATGATCCAATGGGACCATGTCGAGGTGACGGAACCGCCAGTTACCGCTCACATGTCGGACGACGAGATTATGTCAGCCGTCGACCAACCTCTCTCGCTACCGGCATTCCCATGCCACGCACAAAGTGTCGAGCGATGCGTTAGGCTCGTAACGGAGGCGTCCACGCGTGTGTTCGGCGAGGACAGGCGACACGGCATTATCGTATCGCGCCAGGCCATTCGTGCCGCGAGACCGAAATCCGCCAAGAAAAGTGACTTCGTGTAACGGTAAATGTGAGAGAGATGGGGAGAGAGAGAGAGAGACAGTGAGAGAGAGAGAGACATAGAAAGTGAGACAGAGACAGAGACAGAGAGATAGCCGTGTGCAATTCGTAGTCGTATGGTGGTGCAGGATCTTATTCAGATGAGTAGGTCTTAGGACTAACTGCGCTTAGTTCGTTCTGTTCGTGTGCCTATTTGTAGGCATAACAGCCATCCGAATATACCCTGTCTTAGATCCGCCCCCTCCCTGCCTTCAGTTGTCCCAGAGAGGAACTAAAACTGGGGAAAAACGGCCAATGGCCACAGTTCACACTTCCACCGATAGAGGGCAGTGATGTCGCTGCGGTCGGCGCACCTTACGAGACTCTGCGTCATGACGGGCACAATTTTCAAGTTAGAGAAGTGAAAATTGGCACAGCGGTCAATGAAAGACTGCAGAATGCAATGAAACAACTCTTTATTTTCTATCTAATTATTTGAATTCCTGAAATGGTGATTTATCCCGCAAGTTCGTTAGAAAACGTCATTTCGGTCTCAGAAAGCCCTGAGGCGCGGCGCTTTCCCGGCCTCAGATTGTTTTATAACTTTGCAGATCATTTTTTTAGAACCAAACACATGGTTTTAGACTTTATCACCCAGCGTTTTGACAAAAACGCATAAAATCACTCCACCCTAATGTACAGGTGTCAAATGTTGCTGGAGTGTTTGCCACGGGCTATCGCTTGATACTATATTTCGGTAGGTTTGGGCGCAACGGAAAAAATGCGAGGTGACCTGCGAAATCATCTTCACTTTTGGATTTCGAAATTATTTTGATTTCGCAATTTTCTGATACAGAGAAACAAGCTAGGTTCAATGACTCGCATTTCATGCAACTTGATTCATAACGACCAAACGCAGGATCATCGAATAAGTCAAACGAACCTTTGGCCTTGAAGTCTGACCTTGACATGACCAGGTTTGAAATGTTACTCGGGGGTTGACCACGGGCTATCGCTTGATACGATATTTGGGCAGGTTTGGGCAGAAACGAAAATAATGCAAGGCGACCTAAGAAATCGATTGCTCAACTGTCGGATACCGCACAACAAGCCACGTCGAATGACGTCCATTTGATAGTACTTGAAGCGATAGCGACCGAATCAACGTTCGTTCTGTCGCTTTCGATTCAATATCGCCTTCTAATAAATAGAGCTAACTTTTGACCTTGAGGCTTGACCTTGTCATGTCCCGGTTTGGAATGTTACACGAAGGTTCACCACGGGCCCATATTTTGATCCCTTTATTTTGGTTTGATCCCAAATTTTGGCAGGTATAGGTTTAAAAAAATGCGAGGCGACCGAAGAAACCGGTTTGCGTTCGGCCTTGATCTTGACGGTGGTCATGAGAGACCTATGCAGGTGCTTCCAGCGTATCCAGTACAGGCAAAAGCATTTGTGGTAATTGATTCCAACAAACAAAAACCCGTCGCTGAATGCGAATACGAATACAAATACAAATACATATACAAATACAAATACGAATACGAATAAGAATGCGAATGCGAAAACGAATACGAATACGAATATGAATATGAATACGCATACGAATACGAATACACCCTGGCGAACTCATCGCTGAATGAGTATGAATAAGGCGTTTAGTTGAAGTACGTGCTCAAGGCTGCCCAAGACGCCCCTCCATGGTCTCGAAAATTCCCAATGACACCCAGAGTCACGCTTGTTCCAAAATATCACGATATATGCGCAGGAAAAGACAGCCTAAGATGTATAAGGCTTCACGATAATGCAAATTTGATACCTCGCAACGCACAATTATCCACCCAAGCGAAAACAGAAAATGGTCAAAGCTCATGTTATTCAAGATTGAGGTTTCCAGCATAAATTTCTGCTTCTCTCCGTAGGAGGATAAAACATGGAAAATATAGCAAATGTTTAGATGTATATATTAGTTCTGCTTATGAATATCGTGCATGAACCGATGGGAAACGTATTGCAAGATGGATAGAGAGTCTGCAAAAGAAAGAATTAAATGCCCTTCCCGTCATTGTGTTAATGAGCAGTGCGTAGATAATGATGTTCGCCAAAACATTCTAGTATATATATATATATATATATATATATATATATATATATATATATATATATATATATATATATATATATATATATATATATATATATATACATATATATATATATATATATATATATATATATATATATATATATATATATATATATATATATATATATATATATATATATATATTTATATATATATATATATATATATATATATATATATATATATATATATATATATATATATATATATATATATATATATATATATATATATATATATATATATATATATATATATATATATATATATATATATATATATATATATATATATATATATATATATATATATATATATATATATATATATATATATATATATATATATATATATATATATATATATATATATATATATATATATATATATATACATTGTTGCTCGTTCATCGATACTAAATGCAGAATCCAATAATTGAGTCATTATATCTATAAAGTTGAGCATTTGCTGCAAGGACATATGACGTCCTTTGAATTCCAGATACTGATACGGCGACATGGGTGGATACGGAGGGGGGGGAGGGGACTAGAGGGCACTCGGGGAATGTGGCTTCCATGGGAAGGTGGCAATTATTCGGCCGGGAGAGGTGCACGCCCTCGCTCAGCTAATTTTGATACTAAAGACAGGAAAAGGCGTCCCTTTGTGTCCAATGCAACCTCCACTCCCCCGCTTATCTAATTTTGGTTAGAAAATGTTTCCCCTCCCCTCCGATGCAAATTCCTGGATTCGTCCCTGCATAACGATAGCTTATTGAATCATGGTGTGCCCCTTCAATCATTTTGAAAAAGCTACACCCCTAGCTCTCGTTCGTGCTGTTCAGTTTCCAGTTGTAACATACCCGAAGGAACTTTTCCTCACAGTTATGCTAGAACAATCGGCTCACTGCGGGGGGAAATCGCACATTGCGTAGGAAAGTATTCCTGCAGTTAACATGCTACCCGAGGCCCTGGAGTGGGGGAGGGCAGATTTCGTCCTCACAGACGAGCTGAATAAAAAGCTTGCAGAGCATTCAAACTCAAGAGGTGTACGCGTCACAGATGGCACGTGCTTCCTTATACTTAGTTTTATGCTATGCGTATCTGGACTTCCATGTGCACAAGGGCAGAAGCATCGTGGTGCATTGCATCAAACAGTGTCAAGGAGCTATGATCGTGTATGTAGCAGTGCGATGACGAAGTGAGCGCATTCGGTGTTGACAGGGATGAATGGTGTCTTCTGACCTTGGCTGCGCGGCGTCAGTCAGCGCCTGTCTGGCGGTGGGATAGGTTGTGGATACCACCGCGCTCCTCCAATCAAGCCGGACGCGTAAACGACCAGACCGAGGTTCTCCACACTGCTGCTGCCTCTGACGTGACCTGACGACGTTGCCACTGAAGTCAGAATGGAGTCGGTGGCTGAGTTCTACCGCGACAAAGCGGTGCTGATCACGGGTGGTACAGGATTTATGGGAAAGGTGCTATTGGAGAAACTGCTGAGGTCCTGCCCTGGTGTGGCCAAGCTATACGTGTTGCTGCGACCGAAGGGAAAATACAACGTCTCCGAGCGCCGCGATTTGCTGCTTAAAACACAGGTACGTACCTCTGACTTCTGAATAACGTTCTAACTAAATGTGTCGTGCATATATCGAAGACTGCTGGCGAAGGCAATGTTACAAGTTAAAAAGTTGGTATTGTCCGAAGAGGCGGTCGATGCTCCAAAAGGGCTAAGCAATGTCAATTCAGAGAGTGCACTTAAAAGAATTGCTGTTACGGCTCCGAAATCTGCATCATTACATGCTTCATCCATGTGACCATGATTTTGCTCTTATTGGACCTTCATTGTTAACGATGCTATCATGCTCTTATGAGTCGTGGTACTTACCGCGAATTTAACGGGCGTGAAGTTGGGACTTTGCCGAGTTGCACTGATAACAGTACCATTAGTATTTCTTAGAAGGGTTTGTTTGTTTGAGGTTAAGTAATACGTGTACAAGAGCGTTGCTTCATAGCTGAAATATGTGCCGGACATAAGCGGGGAAACGCTACGCGCTGGAGCCATGCGTCCTCGCGTAAGTGATATATTTTAATATAGACCTCATGACGCAGACTGTAATATCGAATGCGGCCTGTGTTCCCTCTTATGTGTTCGATCGTTGCTGCTGCCTGGGCATACACCGCATTGACTTTGGCCACCCATTGGTGTTCGCCGAACACCAGTTGCTCAAAATGAAACCGTGTCCGAATATGTACACCGGCGTTCCGAAAATATGCATGGGAATTTACCCATGAAGAACGTACGACTGAAGTGATAGAAATGGAATGTGTGATACAATGAAAGCAATATAAATCAGTGCGGGAGATATAAGTTTGGTAGATATTTAACATTTAAAATAATTTTGAAAACCATATCATAATTCGATAAAACAGACTTCAAGTACATTGCAACATACAATTATAACTGAAGCAGTTCCACTCATACACTAGCGTTTTTTTGTGATAGCCCAAATGTCACAAGGGCAATTTAGACGCAACAATTAGTCACTGCGTAAACGAGGAGATCAAAACCGAGGTACAAATGAGTGCCACCCCACATAAAATTGGCATGGGAACAAGGCAAACTGTTTTCCGTATGCTTTCTTATATTTTCAGTTGCGAAGGATATTACCCAAAACATGCAGAAAACCACACATGTATTTATGGGAACCAAACTGGCGATGGCTTTTCCTTATTTTGTCGTTGAAAAATGACTGATATGTGTCCTGGACCCATATCGACATTCTTGAAGTTGTCTGTTCAACAATTTAATTTTCAGGAACTTCGAAGCTTCAATATATTCGGAAATGGCGGTTTTCAGCTGTGTTATTTCCATTGTCATTCCACCTGATGTGGAAAGCTTGCTGCCTATGTTACTCATATATGGTAAAAATAGTAATTCCCTTTAGATCATGGGATTAGTATATTGATGGTGACAAAGAACAGTGAATACCCTACAGTTACCAGGGCCATTTGTAGCAAATGACAACATAGTTTGCGAGTGGAAAAATATTGGCCCCCTCCAATTTGCGCTTGGTGCAAATCACATGCTTCACCTGGAAACGGATTATCTTTGCCTGGTTTGCTTTCGTTCATGTAAGACCTTATTGACACAGTCTAAGAATAGACCATGTGGCTTTATTAACAACCGCACGCGAGCGGCAAAGCACGCTTTTCTGGACGGAGGTCACTCTTAAATAAAATGTCTCCGCATCGCCTGATCCGAGGGTGACAGTTTCTGCAGGAACAAAATAGGTACTGAACACGGAATATTTCGTCCCAAGCTTAAGCAGAATATTGCGAATTGCAGCTCTATTCTGGATTCATTCTGAATTTCTGAATGCATTTATTGGGATGAAACTTGAAGCAGTTGTGTACAATTTTGTGGAAATATTTTCGGTTTGATTCAGCGATCGGCGTATACGTCAATTGAACGAGTCGCCACTGAAGCATTTGTATGGAATTCCACGTGAGTTTGTGCATCTTTGCATGTGCTAGTATACGGAGGTGCTTTGGGAATGGGAATGGGTGCATGCATGGGTGAGTGCATGTCAGCGAGTGTTCAAGAAGTGGGTGGTCACGCTTCGACGCTGGGTTGGCTCACGCTGGCTGTCAAATACTGATTATTTGAATGACAGAGTTCCCTACTTGGGGATTTTTGTCACAAGCACGCTCACAAAGATAGATGCACGCTATATATAACTGGTAGACTTTATTTTTGGACACCCTTACTTAACTTAGCTTAATTTTTCGACACTCTTATTTATCATAGCTTATTTTTTCGACACTATTACTTAACTTATCTTAACTCTTCTACATCCTTATTTAACTCAGCTTAACTTGTCACACTCTTGCTTAACTTAACATACTTGTTGAACACCTTCACTAAATTTAACTTAATTTGTCGACACCCTTGCGGAACAGTCCTGTTCGCTCTCTTGCTCTCAGATTCCCCGCCGTAGTATGTCGTGCGCCCGGCGGGGCTGTCCCGAATGATCGGGCCTGGTGAACAGAGGACTGCTCCAGTGACATGAGGCGAAGCCGTGCCCTCCGAACGTCCCACCAGATCGAAGGATCTGTTTGAAGGCAGACATGCACGTGAATCCGATGCCGCAACTCATTCAGTTGAAAAACTCTGGTTTGGATACCCATAGTTATGCGAACTATTTTAATCCAACATTTTCCGCGAGGAGGATCATTTCATGGTGCTTATGAGTTATTCATGCTACTCACAAAATGGTGACTTAAGCCTAGTGAAGGGGACCGTGCGGATAGTGCATTAATTAGATCATTGCTATGGTCACCGTCACCATCTCCTGGCCGCTCGAAATTTAAGGAAATAATTCCGCTCAAAGATCAGATTTGCTGCCCAGGTAACTTCATGTGCCCTTGGCGCTCATCTATGCATTTTTCCATTTTTGCGACAAGTGATCTATGTCTACGCAGCGATTAAAAACTAACGCGAAGCATAGCTAAGTCCACACATCACGCGATACCTGCACGTGCGTGCATCAGCTACATTGGTGCATATAAGCCGAACTTAATTACAAGTGGCGTGCAGTACCAGACGAGGATCCACTAGTTGAAAAATAATAATAACCTTGATGTACAGCATGGTCGTGCCCTCACTCCTCGTACACTCACCTTCACGCACAAACCGAAGCACGCACATACCTCTATCTTTCCTCACACATGCATACTTACGCGCAAACGTGCAGGTACATATTTCGGTATTCATTCTTACAAATGCGTGATTACAAAGCATGCAAGCTGGGAACTGCAAACTGAAGCAAGCGAATGTTGCCCTTGGGCCGCTTCGGCACTATGGAGACTGCAACTTCTGGAGCTCGCATTAAGACCCGCTTTGAAGATTGCAGGCTGATTCTAAGCTGAGATTCATTTCTTGGTAGGTAAATATGCATCGCTTCCTCCGATTATCTGGGTCAAGGTATACAAATGTGTGGAACAACTCCAAATGGGTACATTCAGGATCTCAACCTGATCAGACAACTGTCGTGAGCAGCGCTTTTTGTTTCGCTAAAGGGAAAACGTTTTTTTCCGAGGAAGTTTACCAATTTTACTCAGGAGGTTCTCCAGATCAGCTGAAATCACAGAATAACATCATTTCGCTGCTTACAATCTTCACCAGGTAAACTTTGGCTTCGAGGTGCCCAAAATCCAGTTCGTTCTGAACCAAACAAAATTAGGGGTAGTAGGCCAAGTACATAGATCATTTCCATATTTATTTCAAGACCGAAGAAAAAAAAACGAATGTTTTTTTTCCACAGCTATTAATAATTTTGAGCCCTGCGGTCATTTGCACAACGGCATTAACTTCACGGTATCTTCAACAAGAACAAAAGTACAAAGCTTAATTCTTGATGCAATGCTATTTTCTCATAGCGTAGTATCTATTTGTATACAGTTGGCTTAGTTTATCATATCCACCGAGTGAATATCTTTCGCACCGCAGATGCACTTGCGCCATTCAAGGATATTACGGACACGTTTATAGCGAGAGATAGGACATCTTGTGAGATTTTCACTGACATTAAAAGTTATGCTAAAACATGGGCGTACGCAGACGTTTGTCAATGAGGACAAATGCAGGATTCAGTTAAGGGGGCACAATCCAGATTTTACGACACTGAGCAGGTTGAAGTACGTGCATTGTATTAGGGTCAAAGAATGCGCATTTTGGATTAATCAATAGGCGGTTTCACGCGTGCACTAGCGGGAAGTAATCGTCATGACATTCCAATGGCGGGGTCAGGGCATAATAATTACGTTGATCTGAAAGCTTTTAGTCTGTAGATTGGACCAATTTATGATATCAATAAGCAAACAGAGTAGGTTTAGTTAACTAATACGACAAGTTTTTGGACTAGTAACAGCTTGTTTATGCACAAACCCTGAAAATGTACACCCACATCCGCGCCTGGGACGTCATCTAGTCGGAAATCTGGAAGTCAGACCAAGCGAGCCTGACTTCGGAAGTAAACTCGATGACAACAGCTGTTTGTCGAATTCAGCGGTCTTCAAATGGCAAATTTTCCGAGCACTCGACCACTCTGATCAATATCGCCAGCAAACTTCAACTGCAGTAAGTGATTGGCCCTTTATGATAGCTGGGACGAATCATAATCCACGTTTAAAAAAATGACGTCACTATTTGTGCTCTGATTGCATCATTTACGGCTGAAATATGCCAGGCGAGCCAACAAACAAGTTTGTCTCAGATGCGCATGTTTTGGACGTGTTGCGGTCTTTTGGGTGCTGTAAACAATTCATGCTTTGTTCTTTCTTGCGTGTATGATATTAAAAGACAAGGATCAATTGCCCTCCCCCCACAGTAGGGGTTATTCAGGTAGGAGTACAGCAACATTTTAAAACTGAGCCACGTATGGTGCGGTACAGCGGATGCATTACGACTGTAAACAACCGCTTTTAAAGTGGAGAGAATTTGATATTTTCGGGAGCGTAAAGAAGGAATCGTAGCATCTGGAAATGATGTATTTCAATATTTATTCATAATACAGGTACATCACAGCCATAAAATGAAACGTAAAAGGAAAAATATTCATCCGCAGGATATATACTTCCATTTTCTCCCTAATATTGTATATTTGCTGGTAATCCAACGGCAAATTTATGTTCTATCCGACAACTCCTACCTCCCGGCCATGGTGCCAAATGCGGCCAGATTGGCTAGTTGTTTCTGTGAATTGAGCGCTTTTTTCAAACAGTGCCACAATTTGAATATGTTGGTTAAGTTTAATATTGAATTGATTACTTCATAGTTAAAACTTCTTGAACATTCCATATATACAGATAAGGATTGCAATGATATGCCCTTCATACTAGACGAAGTCATCGACATTGCATCCCGGTGCTTATTGGCCGTCGTGAAAAGGGTTAATGATGACTAGACACGGAAAGATGAATAAAAGCAAGACCGGGAATTTCTCACCAAACCAGAGGGAGGGGTCCGAGTCCTTGAGTTCAGCCGCTTCAAATTTTCTGACTCAGTGGTCCTCCTCAGGGCAAATTTCCCCCATACAGACGAGTGACGCCTCCCCACCCCCATATGCAAAGTGTCTGGGCTCGCCCCTGCTCAGTGAGTATGTGTTAAGCCGGGATTGCACTTGGGCAATTGCGGGATATAATGGGAACATACGTGGGGGGATATAGGACAACATCATAGCGCTTTTACCAATCGAACATTACGTACCAGAATGAAAGAGTGCGCTACTCAAAGCTTGTACCAAGAACATCGAAATGAGATAAAAACCCATGATGGCTCAATATCGTTACTCCTCCCACATTTTTACCGGTTAATATCGGTAAGATCTTTCCACAGCTAGGTTAACCTACGCAAAGTCCGTGCATCCCCTTAAAAAATGGCACATGCCGTTGGAGTTCCTCATGCTGATGCGTGCTGCTGCATTCCCTCTCATGAGTCGCTGCATTCTGTCCCACGAGTTGCTGCATTCCCTCCCGTATGATGACAAACCGCTACAGCAAGCCGGTGGCAAGTTCTCCTGCGATTTATAGCTAGGTTAGTGGGTCGTACACCTCAGCCTGCGATACAAACCTGATATACGACTGACCTGAAAAACTTGACCCTGTGCGCACCGATCCAATCGTTTGCTTCTGAAGTGATTGTGCATTTAGTCAGCAGCTCGCCGAGTTGTAGTGAAAGTGTCTCTCCGTCCAGCTGCAGGCTTTCTACCATGCAGGAAGTAGTAGATGTAGTAGTAGTCTGACCACCTAAAATCTGCTGTGAGTAGGTGTAGCTCAACGGACAAATTTCAATTCCATGGGTTTTTAGTTGTGGGTGCAGTTTTGCTCTTTCCACCATGCGGTTCGTTTGGTTTCATCATCCAGCGTGCACGGTAACAAACTATTCAGCATTGAATGAAAAGCCACTGCAGTTGGTGAATAACTTAGCAATACCAAGAAAAAAACAATGCTAAATAGTTTCCGCAGGCCTGTGCATAATGTGTATAATGTCGGTGTATTATTGTCACTCATTGATTTCATTGACCAGTTGCCTGATAAGGAACAGCTATCGGATTTTCATACGAAAAGAATAGAAGAAATCGCCATGCTTTCGGGAAAGGCCAGGAACACTGGGAATGGGTGGATGAATTTCATAGCGTAGGAAGTATTCCATGGAAGGAAACGAATGGCTTAAAATTCCATGGAAGTTCCATTTGGCATGCATAATTGAGGCAGGGGTTAATGGAAGCATTTCTGGAGATGCATTGTAGGAATTTGAATTGACTGGCATGCATGTTCATCAAAGGAAATCAAGGGTAGGGGATGTGATGCCAGGGGCGGTTTTCGAAAGTCGGTAAGGTAAGCATTGTTTACCCATGCGTATTAGTAGTGTGGTGTTCAACAGATATTTGGAGTTAAAATGATTTCAGATATGCTCGAAAATATCAATACGTGCAGCGAATTTTCTCCTCTTTCAGCCTGACCAGATGTTTTCCATACAAAATGAAGCCAAACACAAGAAAAACATTGTTTCAGCTTCTTTAACTCGCTGACTAGAAAAACACCTAGATTGCCAGCTTCTTCCATGTTTAATGCACAGGTCATCGAAGGTCATTTGTTTGAAATGGAATTTGTTGCATCTTAAAATGTAAAATGAATGTAATTAAAACAAAGATAAAAGAGATACGAAGACACCGACTTCTCTTTTGGTCTGATATACAATCTAATGCATCCACTAAAGCGACCACCCACATAGTTCGTATTTTACAAATTTAAACCAAAATTTTCCTTCACAAACAACCATAATATTACCACAAGCCAACTGAGACTTGCCTCATTGGTGCCAAGCCAACCATGATTTGTAACTGATGTATCAGTGTTCAGCAAAAAAAGAAGAAACAACTGGTTGGCTGGACTGCGTGAGTGAAGCACACGGCCAGCTGTACCGCTCATTGAGAACGATTGTATGTGTGTTTGTGTGTGTAGGTCGATAGGAGGAGGATGTTGAGGTCACTGAAGTAAAAATTATGCTATCAAGTTCGTGGTAGCTATCGCTGAGTTGCTCGAGGAAATGTATGTTCAGTTAGTGGAGAGGCCGCAGGAGTGGGATGCTGAATATTTCAGACACAACTATCGGACCCCAAACCCATCATTGGGGTGAGTAGGGAAATATTACGTTTTCCTTAATGCAATTGCCAACAGGATTATTCCATCGGTGAACACAATTTTTACGGTAACAATAATTCAGCTTTCGGATGTCAGCAATGTCAGCTGACTGCAAGCCAGCTGACTGCAAGCCAGCTGACCGTAACTAACGCCCGCTGTGTGCATTGGAGCAAATAATGGAGGTACCTATTCAGTGATGACGCCCGTATTTTTTTTTTGAGGGGTTGGGTATGGTGGTTGATGGAGATGCGAATAAACGACCAATTCAGTGGCATCATCAGGAATCTGTCTCACCAGTCTGACAGAAGCATCGATTCAAGGCCGTTTCATGTACTTTATACCTAGAAGAATGACCCGCCCCCCACCCTCCACCCGACGAGGCAGCACCTTTCCGTGGTGGGTGTATTGCGTGCTCCGAGGATCCGACGGACGTACCTTGTCCAATGGGGATGAGTCAGACTAGGAGTTCCTCACTCGTCCTTCCATCCATACGCCCCCATTCCAATGCCCATCCCATCTCAAAATCCATATCCTTCACCTGGCTCTGCCACACCAACTCTCCCTACTATGAGCGGGTAGGACAACTGCCCCTGTCCTTCCCACCCGCTCAGTTTCATCGAGGCAGTAGCGCCCCTCGGCGGGCGGGTCCGTAGGGCCCCATAGTCGCCCCGGGCTGGAGGCTTGGATGTCTTCCCATCGCCTGCTGGCCCGGTCGGCTGGGGTCAAGGATGGGCGGCGCTGGATCCCGGTCGGGGTGGTGAGTCTCTCTCTCTCTCTCTCTCTCTGTCTCTGTCTCTGTCTCTGTCTCTGTCTCTGTCTCTGTCTCTGTCTCTGTCTCTGTCTCTGTCTCTGTCGCTCTCTCTCTCTCTCTCTCTCTCTCTCTCTCTCTCTCTCTCTCTCTCTCTCTCTCTCTCTCTCTCTCTCTCTCTCTCTCTCTCTCTCTCTCTCTCTCTCTCTCTCTCTCTCTCTCTCTCTCTGGCCATGGCGTCGCCTGCCCGGTATAGCTTCCCGGACGTCTGGCGTCCTCCCGTTCTCGGAACACAGGCGTTCCCCCAGTAGGGACCCAGTGTGGTGGAACGCCCGCAGGGCCGAAGCACAAGCACGCTATATGGCAACCACAATAACAAAAAACACCCCTAGTCCCTCTCTTAGGGACCAGATCAGCTCCCCACCCTTCGCGGATGGGGGCTTTCCTAACCCGAACAGCGGTGTAAAAAGTTCCCCCTACACCTCCTGTCATTTCTAGAGGACTGACGTCTGAGGACAATCTTGCCTTTCTGTCTCCATTTCAGCAACGAAACGGATGTGACGGGTTTGGAAAGATTGCTAGATGCGAGAGGTTGAAGGATGGTGCTTTGGAGGTGGAGTTTGCGGTGGCCGAGGAGGCGGAGAGTGCCCTGAAGTTATAGGAGTTTGTGTGCAGTGTGCGGAAGGGTGACACGAGAGTGGATGAGAGTATTGAAATTGAAGTAGAACCTCAACAAACAAGAAGCACATCACGATGATTAATAAACTGCTGTGACCTTAGCGACCTGCCGGAGGACGAGATACTGGATGGATTGTTGGAGTTTGGAGTCGCGGTAGCGAGAAGGATGACGGTGAGGAGAGGCGCCAAGACAGTCACGGTAAATAATATAATTTTGTCCTTTCACAGAACAGACAACCATCAGAAATACGTGTTGGGCACGTGCGCGTAAATGTGCGTGTCCTCCTCCCCAACCCAATGCGGCGTTTTAGGCGCCAGAAGTATGAGCATGCGACTCAACTCCGTCGAAATCGTCCAGCCTGTGGTAAATGTGCTTCTAATGACCATGTTTCCGAGTAGTGTACTTCCTCGACCCACCACTGTGTGAACAGTGGGAGAGAACAGAATCACCACGCATCTTTCGGTCGTGCTTGTCCATCTTACTTGAAAGAAAAAGAAATGATTGCAATCAAACGTACACCAAAAGTAACCTTCTGGAAAGCCAGAGCCATAAATGACGAATCTCACTTTAAAACGCCTGAAATTTCGAAAGTTAAAAACAATATACACCGGGTCTTACCCTGATCTTTCCACAACACATCCTGCCCGAAAAAGTCAGTCTTGATAAAGCGAGTCATATCACTTTTAACCTCACATCAAATCAGCTTGGACCAGGTAACGTACGACAGAGAAATCAGATCGGTTCGGAAAGTTTGGTGTCATGTAAAAAGCAGAAAAGTAACTCGAGGAGCGCCGCTCATCCCCGAGGAGAGCCTAATGCGAAATTTGCGTATAGATGTTGGTGAAATACTGGATAATAGCGCGACGATGAGGAGCATTTGCGGGACAGGCAAGCAAGATATGGGCGACAGTAATGCGGACTCGACATATGTTGCAAAGTGGAAGGCGGTGTGATCGATGAAAAATATAATTCAGTGTCAATCTGGTGTGTCCGAGGCGAAGTCTGGCGAGCACCACCTCGTTCAAACGGGAGTGCTGGTTGGAGGAGGGCCAGTTGGAGAGTGTGGGCTTGATAGAGTATAGGTGTCTGGTGTTGTGTGACCAGCAGGCCTGGATATATTTTTAAAATAAATTATTTGTAAGGCATAGAAGATCCCCGGGGCACCGGAACTCCCTCGTCCGGGGGGGGGGGGGGGGAGGTCGATCGCCGCTCGGCCCAGACCATCCGCTCGATCGTTCCCCAGGATACCGCTGTGTCCGGGGATCCAGAGGAGGATGAGCTGAAGGTGTGCGTGGTTGTCATCGTAGAGGTGTCGGATTGCGTGGCGTGTAAGGTGTGTGGTGTTGTGTATGGCCATGAGGGCGTCAACGGAGGATCGTGAGTCAGTGCTGATTGTAGTAGAGGCAGTGATGTGTTGTGCAATGATGTGTTGGAGGCAAGCGAATATGGCGACTAATTCTGCTGTGTATACCAAATGATGAAGTGTTAATTTGGTTTGACCCGTGTCGGGCCCACCGCACCAGGCAGCGCCCGTACAATTGCTGGTACGGGAGCCGTCAGTGTACAAGAAAGTGTGTTGTGGGTGAGCTTCTCGATATGAAAAAAATTGATTGAAACGTCGATGGGGTTGAGTAGGATTTTATTGTCCCTAAAGAGATACTCAAGTTTGGGGTGTTTCATGTGCCAGAATGGGAGAAGGGGGGGGGGGGAGACTCGGTCATGGGATCGGGGATCGGTCATCGGGAAATTTCATTGTCGATGTGAGAACATGCTTCAAGTAAATAGCAATGCTGTATTTATTTTTGTTTTTGAAGCGCCGAACTGGGGTTTAGACCATGCGACATTGGAGGGGTGATTTAGTTGTGCTGTTGTCCTGAAGTGGGATCTAACGGTTTGTAGTGTTCTGCGGTGTTGTAGGCTAGGGAGATTGGCTTCATGCCGGATACTGGTGGTAGGTGTGGTGCAGTGTGCTCCGGTGATGAGGCGGAGTGCGTGATTTTGTGTGCATTCTAGTGATTTGGTGAGTGTTGGAGATATATGATCGAAGATAAACGCATTGTATTCCAGGATTGAACGAATCAGGGCAATGTACATTTTGTTAGAAGTAGTCCTGTCTACAACCCAATCGCGACCGGAGATGCAGCGCATGAGATTAGGACGCACAGCGTAGCGCTGTTTATTATGGGTGATGTAGGGACCAAAATGAAGTCCTTTGTCAAGGATAATTCCGAGATATTTGAAGGAGGTTTGGAAAGGGGTGATTTGATCGCGATGTCGGAGCGGTATATTAGGTGGTATATGCCTGGGAAGCCGGTAAAAGAGCATAGTGGCCGATTTAGTGGGGGAGATCTGTAGCCCAAGGGGGAGAACCATGAATTAATGTGATTCATTGCGAGTTGAACAACGTTATTAGCTGAATCTGCCGACGGGTGGATACACCAAATAGCCAGATCATCGGCATAGAGAGAATATTTTAAGTGTGGCGAAATTAGGGGAAGTTGTTCTGATACGTCGTTGATCATAATGATAAAAAGTGTTGGAGATAGGACGCTGCCTTGCGGGACGCCTTGATCGAGAGAGTGGGGCCGGGAATAGATGTTGCCACAGCGGACGACGAAGGAGCGATTTTCTAGAAAGTTGGCAATAAAGGTGGCCATTCTGCCCTTGATAGAAGTTCAGTGTAATTGAATTAGAAGCGAGAACTGTGTACTTTGTTATACGCGGATTTTAGGTCTAAAAAGGGCGATAGTTTCGGATGTTTTTGCAATACGACACTGGATTGAATCAACAATTTCGATTAGGTTGTCAGCGGTGCTTCGCCTTAGTCGGAAGCCGCTCTGAAAGGGAGAGGGAATTTTGTTGTTTTCGAGATAGACTCTGATTCATCCATTGACCGTGCGCTCAAAGATTTTGCAAGCACAACTAGTGAGAGAGAGAGAGATAGGACGATAGCTAAAGGGGAGATGTCGAGGTTTCGAAGGCTTAGGGATAGGGATGATAGTACTAGTAGGCTAAGAGGGTGGGAAATGCCGTCAGTCCATAGTTGATTTAGTGCCGAGAGGAGGTTGACTTTACCGGAGTCAGAGAGATTTTGAAAGAAGAGGTATGTCAATTGATGAGGTCCAAACGCCGTATTGGATAACTTTGAGAGGGATAAATTTAGTTCATAGAGGGTCAAGGGTGTATGGTTGTAGGGTTCAGAGTTGTCGGGTCCGAAGTGACAAGTGGCAAGAGTGTCGCAAGTGAGATGTCAGAGTAATAAGTGGCGAAGTGTTCCACGACGGCTGTGGGTTCTGTTACGTTCTGTTGGTTAATTGTCAGTTGTGGGAGTACACAATGTGGGGCTCTGCCATTGGAGAAGGAGCGAAGTTGATTCCGGATTTGGGAGAGGGGGTGAATCGGTTGAATGTGTTGGAATAGAGTTGCCAGCTGTATTTTTTTGCCGAACGAATAATTTGCTGACAATGTAGTTTTTCCTCGCGGGCTTCTACCATGTCTTGTACGGTGAGGTTTTTCCGAAATTTCCGCTCAAGCCGCCGCCGTGAGGCGACGGCTCGTTTGACTCGTCGTACCACCACGGCACGATTTTACGGTCGGGTGAAGGTGGGGGTGGGGGACGAGTTTTGGGTACATGTTTTTCTACCGCGAGTAGTATGTTATTAAGCAATGCCGAAATTGGGGGGTGAGACTGGGGTGGAATAAGATTATCAATTTCCGGGGAGAAAGACGATCATTTCGCTTTGCGAACGTTCCAGTTGGGTATAAATAAACGATCTCTAGACTGGGCGGAGCGTTCGAGGGTGACGTGGATGGGAAAGTGATCACTGAAAAGGGAATCTGGTTGAACGTGCCAGGAGAAGAGGGGTGAGATAGAAGCTGAAGCTAGGGAGAGGTAAATGGCAGACGGACGGAACGGGGCGATGTCTGTATTGTGTGTGGGTGTTTGGTCATTTAAAAAGACCATGTTGTGGGTGTTGAGAAGTGCTTCAATGTGATGTCCGCGCTGGGATGTGGTGTGACAACCCCATGCCTGGTGGTGGGCATTGAGGTCGCCCAGCACCAGACAAGGGTGTGGGTGTTTGGTCATTTAAAAAGACCATGTTGTGGGTGTTGAGAAGTGCTTCAATGTGATGTCCGCGCTGGGATGTGGTGTGACAACCCCATGCCTGGTGGTGGGCATTGAGGTCGCCCAGCACCAGACAAGGGTGTGGGAGAAGACCGAAGAGATTAGTTACAGAAGCTAGAGATAGTGTATGCGCAGGTGAAAGATAGAGGGGAAAGTACAGTGAGCTCTAGTTGTGCAATTTGGACAGATACTGCAATACAATTCAGGTCATTGGGAATGGTGATCGGGCGATGAAGAAGGGTGTTGGAGACGAATAAAGCTACCCCGCCGCCGCGGAGTGTAGTATTTCTGTTTCGGGAATAGAGGATATAACCAAAGATATTAACATTATATAGATCATCGTCCCGCCATCGGTTCTCCTGAACGGCGGTAATCAATGGTTTAGTTTTGATGATATCTTCCTTGAATGAGGCTCAATGGGATATGAGGGACCTCGTATTCCATTGGAGCAAGAATTCAGTGGGAGGGGGTATCTACATTACTGGTGTAGGTGCTCACGCCCCCGCAGGCGTGTGTTTGGCGGGGAGGGCGTGACGGAGCCGTCCGTCTCGTAAGAGTCGGACGACCCCGGTGGAGAGGGAGGCTCTGGATCCCCAGAGGGGTCCGGGCTCGGGGAACGGGATGGGTGGCTGGCCTCGGGGGGAAAGGAGGGGAGGCGACCTTGAGAGGGCGGCGTGGATGAGGCCCTTACCCTGGTGGCGTTTGGGGGGGGAGAGGGGCCGGGCGTCAGAGCAGCCCGCGATGGGAGCGGGGAGTGCGGCCGTCGGTGGCACTGCCTGGTGGTAGAGGGGTGTGGGGGAGGCAAGTGTCGAAGGGGTCCGCGACCTGAGTGGGGCGCGCGGCAGGCGGCGGAGCGGCCTGTTGGCGGTGCGAGGGCTGGGAGACGGTAGAGGCCGTTATGGGGACGGGGCGCGTGGCCAGCGGGTGAGGTTGAGAGGAGGGGAAGGGTCGGGTTCGGTGTGTCCGGGCGGGAGGGAAGGGGGCGTTGAGCCGCCTCTGCTGGGGTCGGCCACAGAGGGGCCAACCGGGGCCGGGACCACACGGCTGGGGGCGAGGACGGTGTGCCGCGGTCAGTGGCCAGCGGGTGAGGTTGGGAGGAGGGGGATGGGTCTGGCTCGGTCGTCCGGGCGGGGGAAGGGGCGTTGAGCGCCTCTGTGGGTCGGCCACGGGCCAACCGGGGCCGGGACCACGGCTTGGGCGAGGACGGTGTGCCGCGGTCAGTGGCCAGCGGGTGAGGTTGGGAGGAGGGGGATGGGTCTGGCTCGGTCGGTCCGGGCGGGAGGGAAGGGGGCGTTGAGCCGCCTCTGCTGGGGTCGGCCACAGAGGGGCCAACCGGGGCCGGGACCACACGGCTGGGGGCGAGGACGATGTGCCGCGCTGAGTGGCGATGCGACGTGCCTGCCTTTCCTTGGAAGCTACCCAGGCGGGGCACCTGGGGGACGAGGCAGGGTGAGGCCCCTGGCAAGCCGCATATCGCTGCTCGACACTGGGAAATGACTCGGCTGGGTGTCCTTCGGCACAACGGCCGCAGACTGGGTCCTTGGCTCGGCCCGCCCGACTCTGGTGCCCGTAGCGCTGGCAGAACGCGCAGCTGGCTTGGGGCAGGGTCCAGGGGCGGAGTGCAAACCTGAGGTAGCCCGCCATGATGTGAGTGAGCGGGGTCAGGGCCCTGAAGCCCAGCTAAGGACAGGGCCAGGTCTGGGTTGGCGGCCGGGACGGGTCACCTCACATACCCCCTGCGAAACGAGCTCCACTAGGACCTCCTCCTCAGACAGCTCCGCAAGCTCGGGTGCGTATGGGGTGGTGAAGGTGAGATTTAGCCGGTCGGCTAGCTTAACGTCGGTGTCAGCGCCGAGGAATCTGCGGACATCGGAAGTGCCCGGGCATGGGAGGCCTCCCTAACCCGGACCAGCAGTGAGCCGGAACGGAGGACCTTGGCGGAGACAACTCCACCGGTCTACCCATCCAGTTCCCTCGCGATCGCGAAGGGGAGGTACGGACCCACGAGCCCTCGATCCTTGTGAGGATGACGAAAGACTCACCCTCAGGGGGGTCCTGGGGAGGAGGGCAGGCGTGCTCCCGGCCGTGGCCGGCGCCCGCCGAAAGACACAGTGTTTGGAGGGATGGGAAAGTCGGTCAGAGGCATCCCTGAGTCTGAAAGTCTGACCGACTTTCCCATCCCTCCAAACACTGTGTCTTTCTCCCCATTTTGCACGACAGCTCTCTTCACACTTTTCCTTGCAGCACCCCCTCAGGGTGCCTTTCTTGTCTGCACCCCTTCAGGGCGCCCTTCTCTCCACACACTTCCTCCTCCCATCTCCTCTCCGGGTATGAACCCCTCCCCGGTATTCTCGTTGACCCTCACCCCCTCGAGAGGACGGCGGGCGTCGGCCCCGGCCGGGAGCACGCCTGCCCCCTCCCCAGGACCCCTCTGAGGGTGAGTCCTTTGGGACGAGTGGTCTAGGGGTAAGATGCTCGTCTCACAATCGAAAGGTTGTGGGTTCGAGTCCCACCTGTCGCTACTCTTCGCTCGCGACTAATCGGTGTGAGAGATTGGCGACGCTACATGACTCAACGGTCGACGTGTCTTAAAACCAATAACCAACCAACCCATATTTTCTTATTATAGATTTGCTTGGCCGACTTGGTGATATTTAAAGTTGCAAATATAGGGTAGTGATCAATATTTGAGAAAGGAGGCAAGAAAACACATTCAGAAACCATTTCTTTGTTTGAAGTAATGATTCAGTCTCTAAGATCTTCTACTTCGTTCGCGACTCTTGTCGGTTCGTCTATAAGTTGGAAAAGTTGCAGCTGTTAATTGTTTCAAGAATATCTAAGTCAGATGGGGTAACTCTTCCCTTGGCGTACGACTGGTTCAAGAAAATATTGCCAGAATTAAAGTCGCCCATAACAAGGACAATTGATGGATTCGATATCAGGGCTAATGACATGCTATCATGATGGCGACGTTCGGCGCTCCAAAAACAAAAATAAATGCCGCATTGCAATTCACTTGAAGCAGGTTCACCCATCCACACTGAAATTTTCCGATGTTACCCCTGACCGATTTCTCCCCCTTATCCCATTCTGGCACCTGAAACACCCCAAACTTGAGTATCTCTTTAGACACAATAAAACCCTACACACCCCCATATACATTCAAGTCAAATTGTTTTAATATCAAGAGGCAAACCCACAACAGACTTTCTTTTACACTGACGGCTCCCATACCAGCAATGGTACGGGCGCCGCCTGATGTGGTGGGCCCGACACTGGTCAAACAAAATTAACACTTCGTCATTCGGTATACACAGCAGAATTAGTAGCCGTGCAGTTAGTGCAGACACTTGCCTCCAACACATAATTGCACAACACACCACTGCCCCTACTACTATCTGCACTGACTCACGATCCTCCGTTGACGCCCTCGCGGCCGTACACAACACCACGCACCCCACACTCCACGCCATCAGACACCTCTACAATGACAACCACGAACACCTTCAGCTCACCATCCTTTGGATCCCGGACATAAGGTTATCTCGGGGAACGATAGAGCGGATAGTCTGGCCCGAGCGGCGATCAACCTCCCACCGAACGAGGAAGTTCCGGTGCCCCCCGGGAATCTTCTATCACTTACAAATAGTTAATTTAAGAAATACATCCAGGCCTGCTGGTCACACAACACCACACACCTACACGCTATCAAGCCCACACTCTCCAACTGACCCTCCTCCAACCAGCACTCCCGTTTGAACTAGGTGGTGCTAGCGACACTTTGCTTCGGACACACCAGATTGACACGCAATTATATTATTAATCGACCACACCGCCTTCCACTTTGCAACACATGTCGAGTCCGCATTACTGTGGCCTATATCTTGCTTGCCTATCCCGCATATGCTCCTCATCGTCGCGCAATCATCCAGTATTTCGCCAACATCAATACCCAAATTTTGCTTCGGGCTCTCCTCGGGGATGAACACCCGACGCTCCTCTAGTTACTTTTCAGCTTTCTACATGACACCAAACTTTCCGAACTGATCTAGTTTCTGTCATACGTTACCTGGTCTAAGCTGACATGATGTGAAGTTCAAAGCTATATGACACGCGCTGCACTCCTCGTTCGCCGTATGACTCTGTTGCACACATCTTCATCTCCGACGTTGTAAAACAAGGGGGGGGGGGAAGTGATTTTTTTAGGCATGCCGGACCATAAAGGTCATTTGCGCCGCCTTTAAAGCGAGTACGTTACATGTCTGTCTATAAAGTGAGCGTTTGCGATCAAAGTGCTGGCAATTGGACATTTACGTTAAGGAATTTTACGTTATAGTTTGCGTGATATTTTAGATGCTGAAGGCGGGGATCTGGGTTGGGGACATCTCTCTTGTCTAAGCGGTTTAGTTTTACTTTACGCCTCCACAAAATAATTCGTAGTTTGGTGGGTGTGGGGGTGTTTTGAGAGTGGCGAGAAGTTGATTTTGCCAGGGTGCCGGCTTTAGCCTACTCTTATCGAAGAGCACCGAGGGATCTTTACCGTGCGAACAAGGAGGTAATTGTACACATCGCCTATCACGCCGGCCGCCGCGTGTTGGCTGTTAGTAGCAGGTTAGTCTAAGCATGTCATGCAGGGTTGTCAGTTGGGTTAGTACGGTGTTTTGCAATTCGGCTCTTCTACGTCCGCTGTACCCCTAGGTAGCCGTTTACGTTATGAGTTGCAAGGCAAATCGGCTCATCCACGTCCGATGGCTCCTCTGGGTAGTCGTTTTACGTTATGCTAATTTTTATTTTTATTTTTGTTTATGTTTTCCTAAAGGAAGTCGGCTTATCTACTTTCGACCGCACCGCTAGGTAGCCATTTATTTCTAATTGAGAAGCAAATCGGCTCATGTACGTCCGACGCCATGCGGGGATGGCTATTTACGTGTTTCCTACGAGTGTTTCGCGGTCATGCATTGCGAGTTGATGTGAGTGTTGGTGGTGTGGTGCCTACAGTGCTCCTGCTAGTTGTGTGGCATACAGATATTCAAATAGCAATTGAAGGAGTTCTGGGTGCTTGTCACCGAGAAGCGATGGAAGCGATAGGATGATGCCCTCTCTTTGGCAGAATGCCTTAAGTGGGTGTCTTTGAGAGCTATAGCTACTACAGTCTAGCAGGATATGGCCGATGCTTAACGTGGTGTTGCAGGTGCCGCAGTGAGGTGTTGTATATTGGTCACCCTCTAATTCAGGCTGTGTTAGTTTTGTGCAACCAGTTCTAAGTCTAGTGATGATGACCTCTTTTTATCGGTGAGATTTATTTGATGTGTTCCACGTGCCTATTGTTGGTTTGATTGCGTGGTGGTGGTTGGATTTGTGTTGTGTTGAGTTGTGTTGTGTCCATGTGTTCTGTTGATGTTGGCGAATGTGGCGTTGCAGGAGTGCTTTGCAATCGTGTACCGTATATTCAACGCTAGGGTAAGTGCTGAGGCTTGCTTTGCGAGCCGGTCTGCTTCTTCGTTATCTGGGATGTTGGCGTCGCCCGGAACCAGAGGAAAGAAAGTTCATGTTTACGTTATGGACCACGAGTTGCTGGATTATATCAATGAAGTGATGTGGACAGTCGTGGGTGTTGCTAATTGACTGGAGGACAGATTTGGAGTCTGAGCAAATTACTACGTTTCTAGCTTTATGCCTCATGAGAATGGTGATAGCGGCCAGAATGGCCACTGCTTCAGCGGAGTAGATGGAGAAGCTATCCGGTAGACGCTTGGAAAGTCTGAGTGTCTGAGTGAAGTGTCAGTATGGTCAGCAAGTACGTCATTGATCATGATGATGAAGAGGCTCGGTGAGAGCACGCTGCCCTGAGTCAGACCTTGCTCCTGAGTTGTGATGTTTGATGCGACACTGCCGTATCGGACCTTAAGGGTCCGATGCGGGAGCGTCGGACCCTTAAGGCTCAACTTCCTGTCTCTAAGGAAGTTGAGAATGAAGTGTGCCATGTGTTCGTGTAGGCCTATCTTGTGGAGTTTGTGTGTCAGTGCGGACTTGTGTACTCGGTCGAATGCGGCAGTGATGTCTAAGTAGGCAGCTACTGTTGTGCGGTTGATGCGTAGATCACTTTTTATGTCATGCACTAATCTAATGAGATTAGTCTGTAGTTGATTTTTGACGCTGGAAGCCGCACTGAAATTCGTCGAGCAGGTCGTTGTGCTCCAGAAATTTCCTCAATCGTGTGTTGACCATGCGTTCCACTAACTTGCTAGCACAGTTAGTAAGTGAGATGGGTCTATAACCTTTTGGGGTGGAGTGATCTTTGTGCGGCTTTGGCACTGGAATGACTACGCTCTCTCGCCAGGATGGGGGAAACGTGTCGATTTGTTACAGTTCATTTATGGCCGCTATTAGGTACGTTAGGGAGTTTTTGCTAAGTCGTTTAAGAAACTGGTAATGGATGTCGTCCATCCCAGCCGACGTGTTTCCACACCTGCTGAGGGCAAGGTGTAATTCGTGCATAGTAAACGACTGATTGTAGATTTCTCTATTGCTAGAGCTAAAATTTGCTTTGGAGGCAAGTGCGTCTAGAGCGCTTACTATAGTGGTGTCGTAGTTGCTGTTGCCAGATACGCTGGCGTAGTGTAGTTTAAAGTGGTCTACGACTTGTTGTGGGTCACTGATGTTCTGTCCTTTCACCGTCAGCTGGGGGAATGGGCCTGGTGGTGGGCGTTTGTGGTTGAAACGCTTCATCAGGTCCCAGATTCTGCCGGTAGGGGTGAACCTATTGAATTGAGAGGCAAAAGACTGGCAAAAGTTGTGTCGTGCTGTTCGAATTGTGTACCGGCAGTGGTTTTGAGGTTGTCTGTATGCTGACAGGTGTGTTTTGCGCACGCATCTTTTGAATTGTTTGTGGGCACGACGCCGTGCGGCGGTTGCCCTTTGACAGTCCGGTGTCCACCATGGCGTAGATGCCTTTTTCCTAGGTTTGTTACTTTTTGGGACTAAGTCTCGTGCTGCTAAGCTGATGGCACTTAGGATTGTCTCGATGTTACTGGTCTCTAAGTGTTAGGCTGAGGTCCACCTGTTCCTCGAATTTAGCCCAGTCCGCTCTTTTCAAGTTTCAAGACTGTCTAAATAGCTTAGTGTGGTGGATAGCGTCCGTGCTGAGCCTAATTGTGATTGGGTAGTGGTCGCTCAGTCTGGGAACGTCTGTAACTGACCAGTCAAATAGTGAGCTAAGTCGTTGGGAGCAGCACGTTAAGTCAATGCAACTGTCCGATCCTCCTAAGGTCGGGTTGTAGCGGATGGTGGCCCCGGTGCTAAGAAGTACTAGGTTGTGGTCCGAAATAAACTGGTGAATTTCGTGCCCTCTAGCGTCAGTCTGGTCGCTTCCCCAGGGGGGGGGTGTTTAACATTAATGTCTCCCATAATGAGAACTGGTGGTGGGGTCTGAAGCAGCAAGTCGCGCAGCTCCTGTGGTGTGGTGTTTTAGCTTACGGCGAGATGTATAGTGAGATGACTGTGGTTTGGCATTGGGCAATTTTGAGGCTGACTGCTCCGCAATGGACTAGTTGCAGGTCGGCAATTTTTGTTGTGTGACAATTTTTGGTCAATTAGGACATTCTGAAACACATGGGATCATTTTTTCTGCATTTGAATGAGCAAAGTTGCCGTATTTTGCTCATATGTATTTCCTCGATCCTGATTGGCTGTGGCTGGATGACGTTACAGTTTGGTACTGGACTCGTCGCCGCCGGCCGGCATTAGCATTTGCGTGTATTTTGCGGCGGGTTGTTGTGTTCCGGCTGTAAAATGGAGGAGAAAGGTGGATATTACCGATATTGTTTCGTTCCTAAGTGCACCAACACACCAATTACTACGCCAGAAAAACTGTTTGCCTTCGTTCCTAGCGATCGCAAAAGGAGAAAGCTCTGGTGCAAAGTGGTAAGGAGAAATGACCCGATAAACAAGACAGCATCGTGCTGCGGAGATCATTTTGATGTGAGTATACGGATTTGACTTGACAAAGACATGGGATTGGGTTATTTTCAAAATTATTCACGTCTTCACATTTTCAGAGGCGTCTGTAGGCATCGGCTGACTCCCACCTAAGTACCCTTTTCCTACGTAGTTTGGTGCTCAGCTACTCATGGACTAGACACGAATGTGGCGCACAAATTCGTACACAGCATAGGCACAATACATCATGGGGAACTGTTTCAGTTTCAAAAGGATATTAACATTCATGTAGAAAGCAGGTAAAAATGGGTCAGGGTATTGTATGAGCAGGCAGGACACAAGTTGCCACATCGGAATAAATTATGATCGGTAAAGAAAAACTCCATCGAACCAGTCAGAGTGTAGGAACTATCTTAAACGGTGGGGGGAGTAGGGGTATGCCACTCTTTTTTCCAATCCCTGCCAGTCAATGTCATTGGTATAATGTTTAAACACCCCAAAGTCAGGGTGTGCATGCACCTCTACCCCCCATTCCTGCATCTATGCTAAGAGGCTGCCCATATATTATGTAACACTGGTACCTAGTTGGGGTCAGTGTGTTCCAACATTACATAGGGTGGAGGGGGTTGGGTTCAGGATTACATAGCACTCTGTTTTTTCATTTTTTCTTTTCTTTTGGGGAGGGGGGGTCACAAAATCTGAAACAATGCACCAAACTATGTTGGTATTGTGTCAGCAGGCATCACGTGTACTGCTTTGTTGGCCTAAAAATGTCTGAGATTGGTATAGAAATGTAACTTTAGACCTAACCAGGATTCTTACAAAATAGAAAACATTTCTGCCAGCCAGTTTATAACTGGTAAAAACCAGTGGCATAAATTATTTATGTCAGCTGCTGCCAGCCCTGTACTGTACTCCTTGCAGACAGGCGAAAATTGGGAGGAGGGATGATCCGTCTGGCCCAAAAATTGGGGGGTCATCCACCATGGCAGAGCCCCTGAACCGTGGTTCCGTTTAGTTATGTTTTTGTACCAATCTGGCACATCTTTCATCTGATGTGGCAGTTTATATGACACCTGCTCCACCAATACCCTATCCAGTTTATTTTGAGGTTGCTTATGACAAAAATGCCGCATAGTTTCTCATCAGGCTAACCAGTTTGGCAGGTATTCATTTAGCAGATATTACACATGTTGCTAGAGATTGTACCCAAACACTAGAATGTACAGGACATAATATAATACCTAAGCAGGGTTGTTACAGGCACAAATAAGATTGGTTACAAAACCTAACATGTTTTATGTATCACTTCTAGCCTTATTTAACTCAACCGAATATCGGTCATAAATCAAACTGGTCGAAGGATACAAATGCACTCAGATATCACACGAATACGAACAATGGCGCACGCCGATTACCTATGCATACACCCATAAGTTTTCAGCATTGGACTGATATTTTACCCTTTAAACTAACAAGAATACTGGTGTGCATGTATATCGACTCAAGAAACCCATATTTCGCCAATAAATCCACCGCTAATGGATCATTACAAACCAGCGTCCCCGCGACGCCGCACTAAACCAACGCCGCAACGGACCGTAATGGCGGCATTCCCAAACTGTGACGTCATCGGCCAGGGAGGACCTACGGTCGCAAAACCTTTTCTTTATAAATTTTGATAAAACGGTTGTTTGATGAATGGTGATACACCCATTATTGTCCGAATTAGAACTCCCTCTTTCATTTGGTGTATATATCTCACAACCTGCAACTAGTCCATTCAGGGGTGTATTTAACGCTACTCGACGATGAGGTATGCTGTTTGCAATGAGTATGGCTGCGCCCCACTTCCTATTTGGGCCGCTTACGTAATCGACGTGCCAAGCTTAGAGTAGTCGGTCTCGTAGGCTCGTGGATAGTCCAGAAGGCTCGCGTTGCGACAACTCGGTTCCAAAGGTCAGGGTGACTGCGTTATATTTGAATTGATTTACAAAACGGGAAAATTATACTCGAACAGCTCGCTCCAGCGTAACCAACAACCGTATAGCCGAAAGTTTATAAGTACTGACAGTTCATTTAGACGCGTTTGCCAGCACCTCGGACAGCAGTCCGGTGTGAAAGTGCGCTCGATCTCCTCTGACCCTCCTAGCTCAGTTTTCGACCGTCGCTCCCGACTATATATATAATGGCCGGCCACTATCCGCTCCCGGTCTGGTGACTCCGCCCACGACGATCGCCATAGGTCCAGATGGGGGCGTAAACCGGAATGTCGGCCTTATCTACTCCGGATACAGTGGCGCCCTTTGGTCAGCGGCCGTCAGCTCTCGTATCGGCACAACACATAACATGATGATAAGCACTTCTTGGCGGCAGGCGACAGTGGCATTCCTAACCTTCTATTCCGGATGCAGAGTCGTCGCTGTACGGCTCCGATCGCCAACATAACCCATAATATTGACATCAGCATCCGTCGCGAAGGGGTACAGCCAGGTCCCGTGGGGGATTGGTGGGTATCGGTGGGGGATGGGATGGGGACCGGGTCTGGGTCTGATGTGTGTTGGAGGAGGGATGATGCGGGCTGGATAGTGAGATGGTGGTGGGCATGGTCCGGGTCTGAGATGGGGTGGGAAGGGAAGGAAGCTTATTCCTCGGTGGGGTGGACGTGGGAAGCTGGCCCGCGGTGGATAGGGTGTGGGAGGAGGCCGGATCGAGGGTGAAGGGGATGTGGATAAGTACCAGGTCTGAAGTGGAGTGGATGTGGGAGGAGGCCAGGTCCTAGGTGGGGTGGGGTGGGAAGAAGTGGTGATCGGTGAGGTCGAGGGGCGGTGGACCGGGGAGGTCGGGGTTCGGTAGGGCGGTTGAGGCGAGGGTCGGAGGAGCGTTGAGGAGGAAGGTGTGCCGGGCTCCGGGAGCCGGCTGCTGGTGGGATAGTTGGGCGGGTGGGAGCTGGTGTTGGAGAGGGTGTTGGTTTAGGTGTGGAGAGCGTCGCTGCGTAGCTTCGCCCGGCGGTAGGTGCGGTGTGGAGAGGTGCAGTTGTGGCTGTGTGAGTGTCAGTGGTGGTGTGGCGTAGGTGCTGTCGTGCTGTTGCGTGTGGCACCCGATAGGTTGCCGCATACCGGCACACCTCCCTCTCGTATGCCCACTTGGGGCAGGCTGGGTCGGTGGCGGGGTGCGGCCCATCACAGCCTGTACACTTCCTTTCGGAGGAGTTGCAGTCGGTTGCCGCGTGGTGACCGGCACACTGGCTGCATCTGGGAGTTGGCGACGCGCATGCGCGTTCGCCATGTCCATAGCGCAAGCAGAACCGGCACCGTAGTGGCAGAGGCACGTAGAGGAGGACCTCGTAGGCCTTGTTGTGTATGACGTGTGATGGTAGTTGTTGTGAGTCGAAAGTCAGTACTAGAAGTTTGTGAGTCGAACGTGCCTCCCGTTTAATCTGGCTGATTGTAACTGTGGCATCCAGGAGGGCTGGGGCGTCGAATAGTACGGCGATGCTGTCAAGTGGTAAGCTATCCAGCTCTGGGGCGCAAATGTAGCCGCGGCTGGTGTTCAAGGTGTGGTGTAACGTGAAGGAGCAGCGCTGGTTGTTAAAGGTGGTTTTGTTTAGTAGAGTTTGTATGTCCGCGCTGCTCTGTGTTTGGACTATGATATGTGTGGTGTACATGTGGACCTTGAAGTGTGTTGAATTGAGAATGTGTCTGTGTGTTCTCACGAGTGTGAAAGGAGACTCCTGTGTGATTTTGTGTCCTGTCTCTGTGTACGTACCTACTATGTAGGTGCCTTGTGTGGTGCTGACGGCGGGCGCCATGGTGTGTAAGTGTTCGGTCTCGCCCCCCCCCCCACAAGTGTCCCTCCTGACTGAAGAACTACCCGGATCCGTTGCACCCTGGACCGAGCTTTCGCTCTCTTGTCCCTGCCCCGGCTGCAACGGCCCAAGACAGTGGGCTCGACACCGTTAGGTTTCCTCCGGGGGTAAAGGTCAGTTGGGCGACAGAGAGAAGTTGGGGATTTGGCGAGGGAGGTTTTCCTTCTAGATTCGCAAGAGTGCTCCTCTAGGGTCCCTGGATCTCTTCGTGTCTTGGCTTCTTCTGCTGCTACAGGTTTGTCTTCTGCTCAAACCTTGGACCTTCCTGGTTCTCTTCTTGCTTGCTGACTGCGGGCGCCGATCGTGCTCCGAGAAGAGCTGTGTCTGATCTCGCTCGAGCTGTGTCTGATCCGTTGTTGTAAAACACATACATATATGTTATTTAACACTAGGTAGGCAGGGACCGATCCAATTTGGCAAAAACGGACGGTTTTCCTTATAAATTGCGCTTGGTTTTTACCTACGGGTTTTCCAAAGTTTAATTTAACGTACACCTACAAATACAAGGTCGGGCCTGACGCCCACGACTCGCTCTGGGCGCCGGGCCTCTGCTTCTCCTCAGGTCGCAGGTGGGCAGTGGAGTCTGTTCGTAGGCTACGAAGCTGCCCACCCTCCAAATGTCCTTCGAATTGTTATGTATGTAGATGCGTATGTATGTCTGTACATGAACCTGGATACAATGTATGTATCGTCCCTTTACGCCACGTTCTTTGTTTGACGCCGTCTCATCTTTCCTCTCTTTCTTAATTGATATAACCGAATGCCACATAAGCCGTATTAACGTAATTCCTTCCTTAACGTAACAATCTCTAAGGGATGGCATTCTGCCTTCGCGAAAGATATTTTGGTTTAATGTCGGATAACCGGACGGAGGTTCGACAAGACCTGGTATCGCACCGGAGATGGAGCGAAAGAAGCTGCCCGCTGTCTCAGGCCGCCGCCCGCCCTCCCCAGCTGTCTCGTAGGTGTCCTTCCCAGGACATCTACGAGAAGCTCCGCCCCCAGGTGACGTCAGACACCCGAACCAAAAGTTGGTTGTTAGCCGGACTAGCCGGCCGACGGCACTAGTCGGTTGCTCGCCGGATTAGCCGGTGCAGCTCCCCTACCTTTCCCCATCGGCCCAGCGGTGCTCTCGGGCACCGTCGGGAAACCGAGTTGTATCGGCGGCCAGTCTCGATTGTCTTGTGTCCCACCCCTCCCTATAGGTTAGTGTCGGTTAGAGGTATCTTTCTGATTGAATGGATCGGGCTAGCGTTCGCAGAACGTGACTGCCCCCGCCTCTGACAGACTTTCCCATCCCTCCAAACACTGTCTTTCCCTCCATTTTGCACGACAGCTCTCGTCACACTTTTCCCTGCAGCACCCCCTCGGGATGCCTTTCTTGTCTGCACACCTTCAGGGCGCCCTTCTCTCCACACACTCACCCCTCCCCTCTCCTCTCCGGGTATCAACCCCACCCCGGTGCGCCCGGGGACCCCGCCCCCTCGTGAGGGCGGCAGGCGCCGGCCGCGGCCGAGAGCACACCTGACCCATCCCCAGGACCCCCTGAGCTTCGTCATCCTCACAAGTATCGAGGGCTCGTGGGCCCGTACCTCCCCCTTCGCAATCGCGAGGGAACTGGATGGGTGGACCGGCGGAGTGGTCTCCGCCAAGGTCCTCCGCTCCGGCTCTGCTGGTGCGGGTGAGGGAGGCCTTCCATGCCCGGGCGCTTCTCAATGTCCGCAGATTCCTCGGCGCCGACACCAACGTTGAGCTAGCCGACCGGCTAAACCTCACCTTCACCACCGCATACGCCCCCGAGCTCGCGGAGCTGTCTGAGGAGGAGCTCCTCGCGGAGCTCGTTTCGCAGATGGTATGCGAGGTGACCCGTCTCGGCCGCCGACCCAGACCTGGCCCTGTCCTTAAGCTGGACTTCAGGACTCTGACCCCACCCACTCACATCATGGCGGGCTACCTCAGTGTTGCACTCCGCCCCTGGACCGTGCCCCCAGCCCGCCGCGCGTTCTGCCAGCGCTACGGGCATCAGAGTCGAGCATGCCGAGCCAAAGGTCCCAGTCTGCGGCCGTTGTGCCGAAGGACACCCGACCGAGTCATGCCCCAGTGTCGAGCAGCGATGTGCGGCTTGCCAGGGGCCTCACCCTGCCTCGTGTCCAAGGTGCCCCGCCTGGGTAGATGCCAAGGAGATGCAGGCACGTCACCTCGCCACTCAGAGCGGCACACCGTCCCCCCCAGCCGTGTGGTCCCGGCCCCGGTTGGCCCCTCTGTGGCCGACCACAGCAGAGGCGGCTCAACGCCCCCTTCCCTGCCGCCCGGACCTAACGAACCCGACCCCTCCCCTCCTCCCATCCTCACCCGCCGGCCACCAGCCTCGCCCCCATAGCGGACTCTACCGTCACACGGTCCCCGCACCGTCTCCAGGCCGCCCCTTGGCCAAACCACATCCTGCCGCGTACACCACATTGAAACACTTCTCAACACCCACAACATGGTCTTTCTAAATGACCAAACACCCACCCACAACACCGACATCGCCCCGTACTGTCCATCTGCCATAGACCTCTCTTTGGCTTCGGCCTCCATTTCATCCCTCTTTTCTTGGCACGTACAACCCGACCCCCTTTTTAGCGATCACTCTCCCATTCATATCATTCTTGAACGCTCAGCCCAGTCTAGAGATTACTCATTTCTACCCCGCTGGAATGTTCCCAAGGCGAAATGGCCATCTTTCTCTCAGGAAATTTACACTGTCGTCCCTCCTCACTCCCATCCCCCAATTTCAGCATGTCTAAGCACCATATTACTCGCGGCAAAAAAAAACATGTCCCCACACTCGTCGCTCCCCGTCCGTAACCACGTGCCGTGGTGGAACGACGAGTGTCAATGCGCCATCGCTCTGTGGCGGCAGGCTGAGCGAAAATTTCGCAAAATGATCACCCCAAAAAACATATTAGAATTCCGCGATGCTAAAAAGACGTCAGCAGATTATCCTTGCCGCCAAAAAACGCAGCTGGCAACTTTATTCAAACTCATTCAACCGTTTTACCCCCATCGGCCAAATTTGGACCCAAATTCTCTCCTTCGCAAACGGCAGACCCCCGCACCGCGGATTCCCACAACTGACAATTAACCAACGCCGCATCACAGAACCCACAGACGTCGCGGAACACTTTGCCATCTATTATGCTGACATCTCCACAAAAACACAGTACTCGCAACACACCATCAACTTCTTAGAAAACACTCGCCACCTGCAACTGTACCTCGGACAACACTGAACCATACAATGCCCCCTTTACTCTCTATGAGATAAATGTATCCCTCTCCAAAGTAACCAACGCTGCGGCTGGTCCCGACCAACTGGCATACCCCTTCTTCCAAAACCTATCCGACTCCGGAAAAGACAACCGCCTTTCGGCACTAAATCAACTGTGGACAGACAGCACCTTTCCCCCTTCTTGGTCCACTAGCACTATCATTCCTATCGCTAAATCTCGGAAACCTCGCGACCTACCCTCGAGCTATCGACCCATCCCTCTCACTAGTTGTGCCTCTAAAAATATTTGAGCGCATGTTCAATGGACGAATCAGAGTCTACCTCGAAAACGACGAAGCTCTCTCTCCTTTTCAAAGCGGCTTTCGACCGAGACGCAGCACCGCCGACAGCCTCATCCAAATTGTTGACCGTACAGCGCGGTGTCATGAAAAAAACATGAAACGGTCGAACTTTTTCTTGACTTAAAATCCGCATTCAATAAAGTACAGAGTTCTGCCCTTCGAATTAAATTACACCGTATTGGCACCAGGGGCAGAATGGCCACATTTATCACCAACTTTCTAGCTAACAGACCATTCACCATCCGTTGCGGAGACATCCAGTCTCGGCCCCAAAAATATCGGTCAAGAAGTTCCACAAGGCATCCACCACCTTCTTTCTTATCATGATCAATGATGCTCTCGCTGACTTCTACAAAATTGCCCCCTGTCTAAAATACTCCATTTACGCCGACGACTTGGCCATTTGGTGCACACACCCATCGGGAGACAGAGCAAATTATTTGGTGCAGCGCGCCATGGATCAAATGGATTCCTGGTGCTCCTTCTGGGGACTGCAGATCTCCATCGCTAAATCCGTCACAATGCTTTTCACCCGGCTTAACTCGTACATCCCACCTCTTACACCGCTCCGCTATCACGACCAAATTATCTCTCACCAAACCACCTTCACCTATTTTGGCATACTAAACTTTGTTTCGGCCCCCATATTGCTTATCTAAAACAACGTTGCGCAAAACACCTAAATCTCCTGCGCTGCATCTCGGTCACGACTGGGGTGCAGACAGGGCTACCCTCAACACAATGTATATTGCTCTGATTCCGCAATATACATTGTGTATGAGCACACTGCACCACACCCATCACTAGTCTCCGGGCTGAGGTCCACCTCCCTAGCTTACAACACCGTAGAACACTCCAACTAGTTAGATACCACTTTCGAACCACAATACAGCACAACCACCCTGCCAGTCTCGCACTGTCTAACCCTCCCGTTCGGCATACATATAATAGAAACAAACACAATATTGCCATACATTTGAACCATGTCCTTGCTCTCGCACTTAAATTCCCTAAGGTAACCCCAGGTAAATTGCCTCACCTACTCCAGTTTTGGCACATGAAACACCCCAAGCTGGAATATTTCTTTTGGCAAAACAAAACAAAACTGCTTCCCCCATCGAAACTCAACTAACATTTTTAGAGCATCAGGCAGTCCACCCCCAGTACACATACTTCTACACTGACGGCTCCCGTACAATAGACGGTACGGGAGCCGCCTGGTGCGGTGGACCCAACTTTGGCCAAGCAAAATGAACACCACACCACTCGGTTTACACGGGAGAATTAGTGGCAATCCTAACCTGTCTGCAACACATTATTCAGCACATCACTACACCTACCATCATCTGCACTGACTCACGTTCATCCATTGACGCTCTCGCAGCCATACACAACACCTCATACCCCACACTCCATGCTATAAGATAACTCTACCGCCAGAGGTGCAGAAACCTTCCATTTCGCCTACCAGCGTAGGTGACAGATATTGGCTGAAACTGTGCCGTTGTTGTGACAGATAATCATTATTCGAAGAAGGAAAATTATTCACAGCGTAAAGCAGATATATCACTTCAGGAAATATATTTTAACGCAAAAATATTTCATGTGCAGTTAATTTTTGGTTATTTCACGAACTATTCGCTTATATTTCGGTAAGTTATCACTGCAATTTCGGAACAGGACATTTGGCAGCGCCAACTCTTTTGGGACAGATCCCGGTGCACAATATCGGCTGCACGCAGCCAGCTCCATTAGGCTGAACCATGACGCAGCAGGCTGTCACAGATACGCCGTGACAGTTGATAGTGTTCGATTGCGGCGACCTGTGCTATTGGAGACCTGTGCTATATCGTTTTGGGGGACCTGTGCTATTGGAGTAGGTTAAGTAAAATCCGAAAGTTTCAAAATGTGACAGATGTATGGGTTTCAATGCTTGTAGGTGATATTCTTGACGTTTTGTGCACCTCTATCTACCGCACCCATCATGCTCACCTCCATCTCGCACTGCTCTTGGTCCCTGGCCACATGGGGATACCGGGCAACGAGCGGGCGGATGAGCTCGCTCGTCGAGCGATCGACCTCCCACCCGCCCCCAACCTCCCGGTGACCCCGGTGACTTTTTCTCCCTCACAAATCAATTATTTATAAAATATATCCAGGCATGCTGGAACCACAACACCACACACTTACACCACATTAAACCGCTTCTCGCCAAATGGCTCTCCTCCCGACAACACACACGCGCACACGAGATCCTCCTTGCCCGGCTCCGACTCGGACACACACTCGCCCACGATTTCCTCCTCCGAAACTTCGCCGCGCTCCGCCTTGCCAAATGTGTGACGTGCATAACTCTGTTGAACATGTTTTGCTTATTTGCCCTACATGCCAATTACAATGTCGTCCCATTCTTTCTTACATTGCCCAGCATCGGATTCCACTTTCGCTGCAAAGCCTTCTCGGTGACGAGCACCCGGAGCTCCTTGAGCTGCTTTTTGCCTTTCTGCACGGCACCAAACTTGAGCAAATAATTTGAAGCCAAACGCTATTATCCTATCCGTCGTGGTAAAACACGTACATATGGGTTATTTCACACTAGGTAGGCAGGGACCGATCCAATTTGGCCAAAACGGACGGTTTTCATTGTAAGATTGCGCTTGGTTTTTTACCTACGGTTTTTCCAAGCAGCTTGGTTTTCCCCTTCTAAGGTTTTTCCAAGCTTTAACTTAAACATACATCTACACATACCAGGTCGGGCCTGACGTCCACGACTCGACCTGGGCGTCGGGCTTCCGCTTCGTTCCAGGTCGCAGGTGGGCAGTGGAGCCTGTTCGCAGGCTGCGAAGCTGCCCACTCTCCAAATATCCTTCTGATTGTTATGCATGTCTGTATGCATGTATGTCCGTATATGAACCTGTATGCTATGCATGCATCGGCTCTTTACGCCACGTTCTCTGTTTGTCGGCGTCTCATCTTTCCTTTCTTGCTTCTTTGATATAACCGGATGCCACATAAGCCGGATTAACATAACCCGTTCTTTAACGTAGAAAATCTCTAGCGGATGGCACTCTGCTACTGCTAAAGACAAAAACAAAATGTCGGACAACTCTTCCATTGTCTAATCGTGACGATTTACGGATTATTGATGAGAAGTGTCGTTTTTAGTAATATATACCCATCGCTGATATGCACCGTGAGCACATTGTACCACAATAGTGCCTGGTGGACGGCTACCCACGATGTGAAGCTTGATACTTGAAGCTTGATACCGCACTTTTATAACTCCTAGAGTCATGAACTCAAAATGACCACCGCAGTCGAAGCGTCCTAAATCCCAAAGAACTAACTGATCTAGAAAGATAAGTTGCGATTCATAGGTGTCATCAGGGGGTTTTACGGGTTGTTGAAGTGCTGATTCAAGGATGCCATGAGGGACTTTTAAGGATTGTGAAGCTGCTTATTTTGTGACACGAAGGATGAGATACCGGTTTACGGGTTCCACCATGGTTTCTCTCGAGGGGGTGATCCCGGTTCTTCCACACACAACGTAAGATCAATGTCAGGTGCCAGATGTGATGCTCTACACAATCTAGGCTACTCCCAATAAATAGACCCGTTGCTTAAGAGGTCAAGCTCAATTGAGCCTATATATAATTCAAGCTGAAGTACTAATTATATGTTGATTACCTATTTTTGCATACCCGACGACGCCCCTACGGGATGCTCTTCAATGTGAGGTCATGCCATGCTGGAAATGATGGTATTTATAGTTAAAGGGTAGAATATGCATGGTTAGATGTCAGTCAGATGTTAGTCAGATCGGTGAATATTAGTGTCGAATTATCTTCCACCAAGTAAGGATGCAGCACGTCCGAGCATGTGATCTTCGAGGAGAACGTTTGACCCCAGTTCAGGATTGAATTAAATCAGAAAATTAAAGTGTGTATGTAGTGTATAGCCAAAAGCAGAACCCTCGCCGGACCATCCAGCCACAGGCATCGCACTAAAGCAATTCGTCACAAGACATTGCGCAAGATAAGCGCGGAACTGGGAAATCTACTCATCAGTCGATCATTCCGCTCATTAAACTATGCTGGGTAATATGTAGTTCATTAAAATTGAGCTTCCTCGAAGTTCTCAGAAAGCACACAATCGAGGGGCATGACAATAATATCAGGGTTGGGGAGGCAAAAGCAACCAGGAAGCAACTTTTTCCATGCAACTCTCATATATGTATAGGCTTTATAGTGAAATTCTAGTGTTAACTGGTGGTTTCTGAACACCATCTAAGAGTCGTTAAGCACCACCTAGCTTTTAGAAATTCAACATTAGTGCCTCTGACGGTGCGTGGAAAAACACCGTGGGGAATTCCACGACAAGTCAACCTGTAAAATTATAATTTGACGGCCCAATATTTCATGTGAACGAAAATCAGGTTATGCCGATGTCTTGGGCTCCGAATCCAGCTGTTCAAGTTTGAGCTCCATCAGATCAACGGTTTCGGAAGCATAGCCTTGGGATTTATTTTGTAGACGGCACCCTGCAAGTGTGTCTTTGATTGTTCATATCTCCATTGCAAAGTTTTGTAACTTTATCTCTGTAGCACTAACCCGTGCACTTTTGAACTCAGAAATGCCACTGAAATGTATTGGCAGCATTGTGTATTTCACTTCATTTAATTTTCACACCATGAATTAGTGACCTAAAATCACGTGACCTGTCGTAATCTATTGGTTGGTTATTGGTTTTACGACACGTCGACCGTTGAGTCATATAGCGTCGCCAATCTCTCACGCCGATTGGTCGTGGGCGAAGAGTAGCGACAGGTGAGATTCGAACCCACAATCTTTCAATTGCGAGACGAGCATCTTACCCCTAGACCACTCGTCCCCCTGTCGTGATCTATGGTACATTGAGCGCTGTGCATTTGGCCGCATGGAAATGAAGATCAATCATTCATCTACTGAACTAAAAAAGAAAAAGTATTGTTCTGGTTAACTGTTTAATGCTCACTGTAGTCGATTTGGCTATCGTTGGTGCTATGGCTGAGAGTCTATGGAGTCATGGAGTCAGATAATCACAGTTTGGTCATCAAATTGATACATAATTGTTGTCCACACCCGATTAAACATGACACAGATGTATAATGATATATACATGTACACATATGTATACATCACATTAATAAAGGTCATAATATGTGGCTGACCGTTATGACCTCGGAAGTATAGATATAGTTGGAAGAACATGACTGCTAGAAAGAGACGGTATGCTGGCAAAGATATCATTTCAGAACAGATTTTACGCATATGTATTCCAGCATACTAACCACATGTCGAAATTGCTATTAACCCTCGCCGGTCCGGCTGGCAAATCCACCTTCTCCGGGCCGGGAGGGGAGGGAGGAGGCCTCTTGAAAGCGCCCACCTCCACTAACTTCCTATTTACGTAGGCTAATATAACCTGCCGAACACCGTTAGAAAGCATGAAAAGTCTGAAGTATGCATTACATTTGTATGTTGATTGATATTGAGGCCATCAGATGTCATGTTATGTCAAAATTGAATCCTCGATTTAAATCCCTGGAAATGGTTATAAAAAACAGTTTGTTTTCTTCGGGCACTATTTTTAGGGAACTACCATAGACGAATGTATTCCCATTGATCATAGCAAAAAAGGGTCCAGGCAGGGCAGGGTAGATCAGGTCTGGTCAGAATCAGGCTTTAAAACCAGCTTCCATGCTATGGATGCTATGGGACATGGGAAATGTCATAGGCAAGCTAATATAGCCTATATAGCCTAGAGCGTCTTTATTCATTTTCGGCAGCTGAGTTTTTCAAGGTAAAATGTAAAGGTAAAGGTAAAGGTTCCTAGGTAAACCAGAGATATGACCTTTGTCTTGAGGAATGGCCTTGAAAATGTCAAGAATTCAAGAAGTAAATATGCTCAGTCAGCATCGCTTGTAAAGTATACAAATTTTGTTCCCAAAAAGAATTGACATGATACTGAAACATCTTTCTGAACTGTCCAGCTTCTGCCCTCGTGACCTGCCGTTAGGTCAAGTTGGGACTATGTATGAACTGCTAAGACCATCACTTTAGCTTTCCCCTAAGTATGCACTGATTGGAAGGTAATTCCATATCAAGATCTAATCAGACCAAATAAGACAAGATCGCATGATATTAGGTCATTGCAGGTCATTGGTAAGACATCCAATGTCATATCTCACGACTTAGGTGGCACTGAAGCTGAATTGAGATCATATGACTTCACGATATACACCAACATTTTCTATGCGATGACTTTGTGCAGAATATACATGATGCTTGACTTAACCTTGTCATTGAACTTTGACATATTTTATACCAAAATGCTTATTCCATGCTCTTGATCATTCTTGGTGTGAACAATTCCTCCCAAATTTAATTTTCGACACTATGTGCGGTAAAAAGCCAGTGAAATGACCTAACCTCAGGTCAGTAACCCTCACCTCACTTACAATCTAGATATAGCAGAATGTTAGTCTTCAAGAACGAATACCATGATCTGAGTTTGGTGTTGATTTGTTGTACCTACTCCGCACGGCGGCCCTTCGAAGATTTTGTAACATTCCTCGTTTTGACCCCGTCCCAGGAGGCCAGTGGCCTTTGATGACCTTGACTTGAAGCATGTACGAGATATGCAGATGACACGACGGCACTGACATGTTTGTGTCTCCACTTCTACACATTCGGCCGCTATCCAAGAAAATCACAAACGGGGATGGGCTCTCGCACCATTTGTCATCCGCTGCCGCCCTCCCCGCACAGCGTATTGTGATGCACTTTTCAGAACAGGGAGCCAATATTGTGTGTACGCAGGAAGTGAGTCAATGGTGTGAAATGTGAGGAATATAATTAACATTTAACTTAATGTACACATCTTTAATCCTCGTCCATTTGGAGCACAGTAAATGCCGTTTCTGAATATCAGGTATGTCAGTTGTTGGCCAGTTTTTTGTCTTTTCACCAGCTTCATTCCTGTGTTTGTCAAAGTGTGAATTTCCTCCCATTCTTTACACCAGACGGTTCCCATGTACTAGATTATTATCGTGTTGTCTGGTCTTAACATGCCGGCTGAACACTGAGGATATTGACTGTAATCAGGCTATCCGAGGATTTAGCCCCAAATATGGAGCATTCTCCTTGGCAGGGCTAAAAAAACCTTTCGGTGGTCGCCGACGAGATTCAATTATGAGAAATTGGTCGCCGATCAGGTACGGGTCCAATGGGGGGGGGTAGTTGCGGCCCTCCATCGGGATTGGATAACATCAAATTTCCGAAACGTGCTTTTTCGTGATTGCCCCTTTCTGAAGATTTGTCCGCCTTCCAGCCTTCCATCGATTTTTTCCTCAGCAATAGGTGTCGCTTGGCGCCCTGGATAAATTTTGGCGCGCCAAAAGGAGTGTCCTCCTGCCGATAGGAACTTCTAAATCCGTCACCGTCGCATGCAGGCAAGAGACCGAGAGACTGTCTGTAAATCATTTGTTCATTGACTGTGCAGATGAACAAAGTCGCTCAGAGACAGTGGAGGATGAACACAATTTATTCGAAGATAGCTAAGATGTCACAATCTGGAGTTTGGCACATAAACATAAAAATCCCAAGCAATATTTGGCAATCTGACATCAATTGCTTGCAATCTTCCACCATGTATATAGGAGATGAAATGTCGAGTCCCATATGAATACTTAGAATTCCCATTAACTGTTATCTACATCATGTTGCACACAAAACAACGAACATTTATTCATTGCTGACAGGTACACTCATTGCTGACAGGTCCTTCTACACGTGGATGGTAGTAACCGAACCAACTAGGAGGCATAAGCCCCTTTGTTTAAGATCTTCTTAAGCACATTTCTCAGCTAGGTACATTTTGTGGAAGAAACATGAAAACACGCTGATATGAATGGTATCCTGGTCCAAATGAATGTCGGTAGTGCACTTCTAAATAGCGTCCTTCAGGAAAAATGATTTTTCTAGACAATGTAAAATTAGGCACAACTGATATAACATTTTACACCATTGCCTATCAGTTTTAGCCGCGGCAGTGGCCGTCTCACAGCCACGGCAGTGGCCGTCTCACAAGTGCGGCAGTAGTTACATCACAGCCGTCACAGTGGCCACCTCACAGGTGTGGCAGCGGTTTCCTCACAGCCATGACAGCGGCCGCCTCACAGCCATAACAACGACCGCCTCACAGTTCTGACAACGGCCGCCTCACAACCGTGACAGCGGCCGCCTCACAGTCGCAGCGTGGCCGCCTCACAGCCGTGACAGCGGCCGCCTCACAGCCACAGCAGAGGCCACCTCACAGCCGTGACAGCGGCCGCCTCATAGCACCAGCAGAGGCCACCTCACAGCCACAGCAGAGGCCGCCTCACAGCCGTGACAGCGGCCGCCTCACAGATACGGCAGTGGCCGCCTCAAGTAGTCATCATAAGCATCACAAGTAGTCACTACTACTTCGCCATATCTCGTAAGACGTAAACTATGCTAAGCTCTAAAGATCCCTCGACGACTTGTGGTGGGAGATCACAGTTCCATCCATTGTCCCCCCCCCCCCCATGCTTGTGAGGATAAAGTTGTTTAAGCGAGGGTTTCTCTGCAGCACTCTTTATGTCATAGTATGTGTGTGCCACGTCACGGGCCCGTCAGTGGCGTTCCGCCGAACAATCAACTAATGTGAGACGTTTTGGTGGTCAGCACGTGGTTTGCGCCAAACATGGCTATATCTGTGCTTGTCATACTTTCAACCACGCCCTCGGCGAGATAAGCCACAGATGCACCACCAGTGCCGAGACTTGCACTGCGAGCGTAGCAGTTTCTTCAGGACGTCGTAAGCGGCGCGGACGGACCCTGGCGGCACATTGCTGGGAGTCAACCCGCTAATGTGCGCGAGACGCAGCCGCCAGTGCAGTGCTGACGACGCTCTAGGTCGGCGACTCCTGGATGGCGCGCAGGTCACTGACTATGCGGATGTCGTCAATCTTGTAGGATCACTTCTTGTTATTGCTGTACTTTGGAGCAGCCTAGCGAATCCATGCTCATAGTTCGGTTCTTGCAGTGCTGAGTCAGTATCAACGTGAAGGCCGATATCCCCTTAGCTTGATAAAAGAGAAAAGGGTTCACACAAAACGCAATGCATGCGGGAACTTTAGTAATAGGCGACGGTGGGGTAACTGAGATCAACGCTAATAATGCGAATTTGAAGTGAAATATTTGGTTGTCCATAAGATATCAAGATATTGCGTCAACGACCCAAATCTTGCACCATGTTATTGTCCCACTTAGTTGAACATGGAAGAATATGTAATCAATAGTGATCAGAAAAGTGGTGTGTACATATACCACCAGATCAGTGACTGCCAGGGTTGGAAAAATAGGATATTCCTATATTTGTGGCATCCAGAACATCATCCTCTTGATAACATTTTCCTCCTTTTTTCTACTTGGAGGTTCAATGGTGCTGTTAGACAATGAACTGCTCTGTGATGTGCTCAAGATTCACTGGAAAGTGTAGGCCGATATTCCGATGTCATCGACTGGAATAGCAATATCCTCTCCATATTCAATTACCGACACATTTTCCTCTCCACATCCAGGATTACAAAACACAAATCCAACCGTGGTGACTGCTGACGTGTACTCTGTCCAACCAGGATTGGAAAAATGTTCCTGTCCCGGATGTTTGTCATCCAGAACATTATCCTCCATGAAAAATCATAGTCTTTTTGGCCAAAAGATTGGGGATGTTTGAAAATGGCTGCAACCTTCCTCCTGTTTTATAAACCTGCCCAAGCTGACTGGACAAATACAAAAAGGAGTTTATAGTTCAAAAAGACAAAATTGCAACTTTGGAATGGAATGACAAACATTGTGGTCTCGAAATGCAGCAGTAAAAACAAATTGAGCCATGTTCAACATTCCTTGCTTTGAAACTAAAGAATTCCATCTTAATTTTCGCATACAGCACCAATCATACTGCATATGTACAAATATGTTAAAGCTGATGACAGCTCTATTGAAGGGAAATGTATTATCCAAACGTTACTCGTTTTCAGTTTTTGCATATGTTGAACCAAGTTGAAAAATACATATTATTCTGCACATATCTAGCATAGTTTCAGAAAAAAACAAAGAAATAATGGTGCATATCCAAGGATATTTGGCAAAAAGGATGCTTGAACCAAGCATCATTTTTATGCAATCATGCAATTTAATTAACTAAAAAGAATAAGTTAATCTTCTTGCCACGAAAGGTGGTAAATGTATGACTTCAGGTACTGTTTAACTGTTGGACTTAGCTTTCCAATGGTTTATGAACATGGTTAGCATGATGTGGCCACTCGTTTTCTCTGAAAATTATTGCTTTTTCAGTTAACAGGCAAAAGAACACCTAAATGGGACTTTGAGTTGAATTATGATGGTATTTCAAGAAGCCAAATTGTATTAAATTGCACTTTTGGGTATATTTTTAATTCTTAGAATTTATTTTTCCAATGCAATGTTTATGTAGGTGGATAGCATTGTGTGGCCACTCATTTCCTCTGCAGATGCATATTTTTCAGTTGGCAGGCAAAATAACACCAAAAACAGGCTTGGAATTGGATAACATAGCATAAAAATAATGTTCAGGAGAAATACAAATGTAGCACAACCTAACCTAAACTGGCATGCAGGAAAATAAAGTCCGTAAAAATAGAAAATTTTCAATTTTCTTCTGAAGCATTTTCAACTAAAAAACCTTCAATCGCAGAGCCTAATTAACTAGGTTAACAGATTAATTTAAAATGTTTTGAAGAAGAGCACTTTTTTGTTGAAAACAAATCTTTAAAAATTGGGAAGTTTTTTCCCAACTGAAGAGAAAAGCCTAGCCTAACCTACCTAACCTAACCCCATTTTTGCTTCATGGGGTAAAATGTGTGCAAAACTTGTCTCCTGGATACCTTGAAGTGCAACAATACACAAAATTGTGAGATCATGTTTCTGAACATGATTAAGACCATAAGACCATTAAGAACATGACCATTCATTCCTGTTCAAAATGCAACTAAATTATGTTTTGCTCTTTATTTGTCTGGAAGAACTGGTTTCTCTTATCCCGAAGAAAGAATGTTTAGCTCTGCTATGTTCTTTTAAGAAAGAAAATGCCTAGGTTAGAATGCTAAGCCTGCAATGACACATCAGATTTAAAGCATTAAAAATTTTCCAAGGGTTACATTAGGTTACTAGGTTACGTTAGGCATTATTTAACATTTTACATTATTCTTCCTTATGTTACCCGACTCAAATGCCGTTGGTATTTTGCATACGAACTGGAAAGTGCCTATGCACTTGTGCTGGTAATAAGTGGCTAGGTAGGCCACATCTCACATAATCTTAATCATATCAAGTAACATGCTTTTACAATATTTGTCTTGAAGTGCCATATCTTCAGTAAAATAGTTCCAAGACTACCAACATTTACACTCTGGACACTGCTACACATGGCAATATTATTGTACCTAGGAATGTACATACTTAGGTACCTATCCACTTAAGTAGGTACATACCTAGGTACCTACCTACACAGGAGCATCAACATACCTTTCTGCATTATTGTTATCCAGTTTGACGAGTTTGGGACATCCGACCTGCAGTAGCAAACTGGCTCCCGGTAAATATGTTAAATGCTCATGATACTCATGTTTGTTCTTGGTGTGCTTGTGGATGTTCTACTCGGCTCCTGAATACGAGCATCCTTTGTAGCCACAAAACGCTTCCCCTTATTATTATTTTTCCGGCTTGCAGCCTTCTGTCATTATCTTACCTTTTGCTGGCTTTCATCTTTTCCAAATAATTCACGCCTGGATATCTAACAAGGCACCTACCTCGGTAGTGACAATATTCATTGAGACAGTTCTGCAATCAATTCACAAACACACGACATTAATTCACCGCCACGGTTGGGCGCAATTACCCATAAACCAGTTTTCGAACGAACGACTGAACAGGTCACCAAGAGTTGCTTGACTTCCAATTCCATATTTATAACCATATTTCTAGGCGACGACCACGACAACCATTTAGTCTCGTCTCGTCGGCGCTTTTGGCGACCACGGTATGCCATTGGTTTAGCATTGTGGTTGTCGGGAAAGCGCCGTCCTGTGCCGACGGGAGGTTCTAGTATAAACATGGCAAGCAAGAGGGACGGGATATTTGGTAAAATTCGCGGTACGGTCCTAGTATACTTTTCATCTGGAAAAAGACCAGTGCTGCTAAGTACAAATAACTGATATATCGACGAAATATGTCCTTTATGGCTAAAATATTCACGGACGTATGAAAACAAAATTGTGGTTTCGGTCGCCACTGAAGCCTGGTGAGCCAGCATCTGGTCACCGACGCTATCGCTAGGACGGCGCTTTTTATCCCTGCTCCTTGCCCCAAAAATGTATTTATAAGGAAAGCAATATTATGTGTTGTATTTTACCAGATAAATGATGGATCTTCATTTCTGCGTCATTAAATACATGACTTTCGATGACTTGCAAAGGTCACGGCAAGTCATCAGGTTCATCAAACCTTGGGGAAAACAGCCATATCTTGCCTCATTGTAGGGATGTCTATGATGTGGCCACTACTTTTGGAAACAGGCAACGGATCAGCCAAAAGCGAAGATCGGTAATTCATGTTCCGCTTCCAATGATTTCAATATGGTGAAAGAGGAGATATTGTTCATGCAACGCATTAGCTCCAGCTCCAGCCACATTAATGTCACAAGTGGCGTCAGAAACCACATTGGCACGTCGCGAAGGCATGTATTACTCGCGAGGGCAGGAATTACTGTATTCCTGATCTGCTCTCATAGAGCATGAGCGGGTTTTCCCCGCCAATAACCAACTACTCACACATTCCGACTTATAAGAGCTAGTCTATGCATATCATTGTAATAGCGGAGACACACGAATGACCAGCAAAGGTTTGTGTTGCTAACCCTCGCAGTGCGAGGGTCAATTACATCTCCCTAAGGTTTTCCATGACGGCTCCAAAACGGTTCGAGATATCGTTTTGAAATGTAGGATGCCTCCTTATTATTGATGAGCGCACCTTGCGTCAGCACACAAATTGTGATCCACTCTGCTAAAATCACTGAGCTGAGTCAGGCCAATGTTCGGCCACCACCTAGTTATAATGCGGTGTTTAAACTGCATTGAAGATGCATCATGAACAAGCCTTACAAGATACAGTAAAACATTAAACAGGTGAACGCAGACAAATGATCCACGAGACATAAAAATGCCAACACAACTGTTACTAGCCGGTTTTACAGCGGAAATTTGCTCGTGTTTAGTATAACTGGTATAATAACTTTATAGATGGTATAAAAGTTAGCAGCTAGCATAACGCCAAATACGTTTACTTTTTACGGTCATTTTGTGTTAATTATAGTAAAGTAGTGGGCCGTTATTGGGCGTATAAACTGATATCGTATATAAGAATTAATTTTCATTTCATATAACTTTGATTTGAAGATTTACATTTTTGTTCTAAAAACTGACGTGTTCAGTGCGTTCCTCTTCCTCCAGGGTTGCCACCATGGCACGATCGTGCCAGCTCTGGTACGCTTTCGACAAATCTGGTACGCACGTAAGATATCTGTTTCAGGCAGAGCGCCTGCTGAAGTCAGGGGCACGCATTTTGTGCATACCTTTTTCAAATTAATTCAACGACTGTCGATGGTTTGAATCGGCATTTCACGACACATAATTGATCAAAGAACCTCACCGTTTTTTCTTTATTGGTATATGGTGTTCCGTTCAGTAATTGTCGTGGTGTGAAATGAAGGCATTATCGACAAGAAATTCCCTGCATAAAAAGGGATCGGACAACTGGCAAGTTGTAGCATAACGTAGCAAGTCGATCAGACGGTATAGCATCGTCGCCAACAGGGCTGGACACCTCTCACGAAGGGAGTGGGTCCAGGTCCTTATTTTCAACACATATTTTCAGATTGAATCGACACCTCCCCCCATTCTTGGACAAAAAAAAATTAATTGGAAACCATTTGGAACTATTTTGGATTTTCCTAGTGGTTTTAATGGTCCCTAATGGTCTGAATGCTTCCCGATGGAATTGGTTCCAATGGCCCTAATAGTATTCTGGCCAGACCAATCGGAGTTTCCATTCGGAACCTGGTGGTTCAGCGTCGTTTTCCTTGTGGCATAATAGCCCAAATGGTATTAAAGGCCGTCTTACTAAACATGTATGGATTGCCATGAATAATTACGATGCATTTTCAAATGCATGGGGTCTACGCGCTAGCGGATTTCAAGGGTAGGAACACGGAGGCCATGCCCTCTCCCCACTCTCCAAGCGGCGTGAAGGGGACTAAACTATCTCACCGCCCCGAAAACGGGACTGTAAAATGAACTCAAAATATCGATTTAATGACACACGCAAGGGCATATTTTAAGAAGTTTTCCTTGGGGGCAAGATGGCCACAAAATACACACCAAAATGAAGAACTTAATCGGGATCGGCAAATTGGCTCCTAAAAATGTATGCATTTACACTTCACCATGCGGCCTATGACATGTCGATCAGTACCCGGAAATTAAGCACAGTACCCGTGCTTGGACCTAGCACAAAATATAGAAAAGTAAAAACCTAATAGGTGCATATGTGTCACATGCTGAATTGTCTGCAGAAGTCATATGCAGCTTCATGAAGTAATTTGTACAAGTAAGGTATGCTCATAATATTTTTTTTATATGGTAGACATTGACATCACACAGGATTACACAAATAGAAACCTCACACAATTATGACATGTTCAATCATTTTGTGGAGGTTTCATAATGATCAGATATGTAGCTTCTAAGATTAGCCATGTCTGCATGCCAAAAAAGAGCTTTAATAAAGAATTTCACGCTTTTGGCAGGCCAGTAACCCAAATTTAAACTGCATGCACTTGGCACACTTGGTAAACCATGCACATTTCACACATGCCTTATTCCTTGATTAGACATAGTGGTCCCTCTTGTCTGTTCACCTTCCTCCTCATTACACATAGGTACAGAGCATGAGCAGGCTATATCTAAAACTGTATAGGGCATTTAGGAAAAATTAAGTTGTGAATCACAAAAAGGCTACTACACTTGATGGAGAAGTATAGCACATATCTTCCCACGAACACATTTCGTTGGCAACTATCAACGAAATTTGAAATGTTCCATATATATTTCACTGGTGCCTGCATGGCTGGTGCATAGGCCTCCTGCCCATGCCAGAAATCTAAATAGGCTTTAAAAAAAAAAACACTAAGCGACAAAAAAATGGATGGAACAGATGAAAAATATTAGCACACAGCCTCAGAACAAGTCATTCTTCCTGAAAAAGACATTAAAATAGCTTTAAAATCTACATACGGCTCGCAGACGGCTCGCAGATCTGTACGCACCACAAAGTAAGAAATTCAGCCAACCAGCGGCTAAGGATCGGAATATATGACGCATTTTAAGACACAAACGGGCACATCATTGGCCATCTGGCAAACGACGATCGTCTGGTGCAAGTCCGGCCAGATATTTGCCAGTTGAACTAGAGATGAGTGAAGTTGCCGTTTGTTAACGTAGGCTGAAAGTTTATTGTCGTCGTTTATGCTATTATTTATTTCTCCTTTATGAGTTCTCACTCTGTTCAATTAACTAAAATATTTTCTATATGAAACACGTATCCTCATTTGAACTACTATTCGTTTATATTTTCTACTTAACATTATTTTATGTCGGGTCGCTCTATCTCGGAGAACGAGTGGTCTGGCAACAGAGCAAAATCCGCTGTAAAACCTGCTACTGTGACTGAAAAATGATTTTGTGTGCATGTTTTATCATTTATTGAGACAAAAACAGAACATATATAACTGCAACTCATTTCTTTTGATAGTGTCCCAAGTGTCAAGTCAATATCAGATCAGATCACTGAAATATCACCTGAAACTGAAACCGACAAAATATGTTTGACATGTGCTCTGGAAGCTAAAATACAGACGATACAAATGAACAATGGCTAGATTGGGTTTACAATGTTGATTTTGGGCGCATATTTCGTTTCTGGTAAGAAGGTAAACGACATTTATGCTGAAGCTTTCAGATGTTTTGTGGTTTATTTCGAAAACTTACCGATTTTCATTTTTCAACAAAGCGGGGTAAAGTATTTCGTTTTGCTTAGTTGTAACCAATTACCTTTCTCTGAATGCTATCTATTTTTGAATGGCCAGCCTCAACAGTTCATAGCATATTTTCTCAGAATTGATCTCGACCTGATGAGTGATCTTGACCTCTGTACGTATCATGGTGTTGGATTAAGTCTTCATCTTGCACATCATGCATTTTGAAGTACAAAATCAGTTTGCTTACAATCAGGATCTGGAAACTACGACGATGACAGGATGACTTTCGCTCGTCATTTATCTATTTGACCCGACCTGGGAGGTTAAGCAAAAGAGGAAGGCAAAATGTCCGCAACTCTGGAAGTTCGATTATGAAGTACGTCATGCCGGTTGCCGTATCTCTCTATCCAACTCAGAATAAAAGTTAGGGCGTGAAATTGATCCTCACACTACGAGAGGGAGGGAATTCTGCCGCATTGCAAGGGTAAAAACTCATCAACCTATGTTTACAAAATATCACACATGAATTCGCTGTATGCTCACCTTTTGAATGACGTGCTTTGCGTACTATGCCGATGCTGATCTGACAAAGAATATTGTCGCAAACGCTGCATAAAACGTATGATTATCGTCCCTAACTCACCCCTCCACCTCCCTCACCTCCACTTAGTTGGCAGGAAAACAATCTCAGTTAAAGGTAGTATTTGTTACAGTTACAAACTTCAGTGCACCATTTTGGCCGTCTCCCCGTTTGTTCGCTTTTCACCTTCTCCAGATTTCACGTCAACTCTGTTATTGGAGCTATCCCCACCTCCAATTTTCCTACAGCAAGACTTCCTCACCGACGAATTTTCGTGGAGAGCCAGTGCTTTTCGTGGACAGGAAATTAACGCATTAGAGAATACTGACATGTTAAGTTGTGATGTTTGTGGTGCGATGTATTTTGTGGGGAAGGGGAGTTGAGATATGTTCCAATACAGCAAAGGCAAAAACCATTGTTTAGGGAATTGTTAACGCCAGTTATCCACATTGATTCGCATGCATGCGGTAACGTTTCTCAACACATTTCACAAAATGTCGTTCTTGGTTTGGACACTGCATGAGTGTGTCGTGAGGCTTTGAAAACTGCCGCTTTTTGCTTTTTGATTAAGCGATTCCTGGATGAACTTCTTTTTCGCTTGGGAAACCTCTTATCTTTGTTGCATCTAGTATGCTTCGATAATGAGCATAGCGCCGGCTAAGTATGTTCCGTTTTGAAATACCACAATATGCTTTGTAATACCGCATATACATGTTTTGTACGTCAGTCAGGAGCTCAGCCAGGATGATGCAAACCAATGTCAAAGGAAGGGCAGGTGCTGGGTATGAGCAACTGTTAATCAGAAAGAGAGACGTATAATGGCCTGATGAGGAAGATTCCTCCCCCATCCCCCCAACCCGGTAGCTACGCTTATAACCAACGTTGTTGGCATGCAATTAGGACATGTGGAACTTTCGAGCAGCTAGTCGCTCTTAGTGGCTGCATTTTGTTACTCTTGTCTTTTGTCTTGTCTTGTCATTGAATTTTGTCTCTCACTTTTGTGCTGCAAGAATTATTACTTTCTGAGGAATATTTTAATCAGGCCCTTGCAATGCAGCTTACAATGTCGAACAGTACGATAAAGCAGAATAGAACAGTACAACACTAATGATAATACCGGCCTACATTCCTTTTCCTGGATCCCAATCATGAGAATGGCTCACCGATGCCAAGTACCTAGTTGTTATGTTACGTTGCAGTTTACACCACGTATCTGATGCCACTCAATTTCTATATCAACTATTTACACGGCATAGAATCCGAAGAGTTACTGCACGGAGTAGGTATCTAGATACACGGGTATCATTTTATGTAAAGTATGGTGTGGAGCAATCAGGGCGCAATCATGGAGACTTCAGCTGGGCTAGGTTCTTGCTGCAGGATGCCTACTCAACGTTCTGTGAGATATGGCGTACCCAGGTCATTATTAACGTTTTGCATGGACTGTTCGTCTAATCCATCTGATAATTACAGGGATTTAGAACAAAATGGACGATAAATAAGAATTTATAATCAAACAAGAGCAAAGTTTACAATTTCAAGTATACTGGTTGCATTATATGTGCTTCTACGACGCGGAAATGTCAAAACAAAATTGAATGCCAAAAATGAACAACTTTTCTTTATGCCTGTGATGAACGCTGACTTGGCCGGTAGTCCCCACACAATATCATTATTCATGCAATCATTTAGCCTAGCGATTTATATTTTCATGGGGAAACTAGGTCCAGGTTATCATAACGAGCGCATACTTAGGTTTCAACATTCACATATAGCAGTTCCGGCAGGCACCGAGGACTCGCAGAAGCTCGGTCATTTCTGAACAGAATAAACATCGAAGAGGCGATGGTCACAGAACCCTGGTCCCGCCTGTCTCGTACACCATCGGTTGGCGTTGTGTGTCGACGGCACGTGATGACGGGCTGGCATTGCTGAGACATATTGGCTGTTTGCCACCGGTGACCGGGGTCAATATATTCCTCACACCACTGTCGGTTTCACTGCGGCGCCGACACCATCACCGTGCTCCCGACTAGCCTACTGCCTGTCGCCACTGCACCGCTTTTCCGTGATCGCATTAGTTTTTCGGTAAACCCTTGAACATAGTGGGCCATGTCCATTGGAATACATAGAGCAGGCTCGGTGGCTCCTTAACGCCAAAAGACTGAAAGGAAGTACCCTAAATAAGAACAAGAAAACGGCGGGGATTCCAATAGATAGCTATACCGGTATGATAGTTTCGATTGTGAATAGTGGTGATTGTAAATTGCGGTCATAAATGTTCTGTCAAGCATCTTGTACATTGCGTGTAAAGAAAGCATACGACCTTCAATATACCAGGAGGTGCTGAGTTGACATCAAAAGTAACGTTAAGGATTATACTTTATTACTCTAGAGTAATACAGTATAATCCTTAACGTTACTTTTGATGTCAACTCAGCACCTCCTGGTATATTGAAGGTCGTATGCTTTCTTTACACGCAATGTCTAAAACCCAGGAGCATCTAAGAGCCATTCTTCGTTGTATTAAACAAGCATCTTGTATGTACGTTGTGAGCTGAAACAGCGGATTGACAAAACTAGTCATAGGACAGGTAGGACTTCCGTATCATTTACTACACCATAGATATGCAGCTCATTAACGATGTTCACTATAAAGTTGGAGATAGCATGCAGCTCATTAACGATGTTCACTATAAAGTTGGAGATAGCATGCAGCTCATTAACGATGTTCACTATAAAGTTGGAGATAGCATGCAGCTCATTAACGATGTTCACTATAAAGTTGGAGATAGCATGCAGCTCATTAACGATGTTCACTATAAAGTTGGAGATAGCATGCAGCTCAGCTTACCATACCGAAATATGTGCGGACACCAATATTTAGAACCCAATTATATAAATTCGCGTATCATTGGTGCGCTCCAGTCCATCCCCCAATGCATTCTGTCTTTGGGAGTGCACTTAGTTCGATTGATAGATGAGCCGAGTTCGAAACTGGATGAAGCCTCAATTATTATGTAACATAGTCTTCCAGAGTCGCGAACAGCGTCAGAGTGCAAACAGCATCGCGTTATATTAATCACGTCAGAACAGAATCGTGAACAATATAGCGACCACTGCCATGCTACCAGCCACCGATCACGTAGGCCCGTGCCACCAACCACCGATCATTTCCATGCCATCATCCACCGACCATTTCCGTGCCACCACCCACTGACCATGTATATCCGTGCATGATGATACCACCACCCACCGACCACGTATATCCGTGCATGATGATACTCAGCAGCCAGGCTCGCAAGCATCGAGAAGCTGATGAAATCAGTAAATCCACCGTCTCTCAGATTCCCAGACAGCAAAGCCTTGCTGGGTGTGGCGTGGAATGCGTTGGTGGCAAATGCGAAATGGAAACCGACCGCGTCGCCCGAGTCGCTCCTGACGCGCGCTGGTACGGCCTGTCGGTACGTGTCGCAATGAGCGACACGTGCGGGACAGTACTTAGCCCGCTCCAGATTGTATTGGATCATGGTTGGATTTGCACTTTAATTGATTATTTGGGCTTAAGGGCGCATCAACTGTTACTGGTTATGTAGCGCCCATAGATTTGCATTTTGTATGCTTGGATGTGGAGCGGAAATTGTTGGGGTAATAGAATATCGAGAGGATATTTTCTTCAAACCTGTGAAATCGGAATATCACTTTTCACTTTTCAGTTAACCTTGAGCACTTCATTGTCACAGAGCCGGGAGTCACATTGTCACAGATTCACAGAGCAATTCATTGTCAAACAGCACCACTCAGCCTTCGAATGAACCAAACAGATCATCATTTTTTTCCGACAGGATAATGTCCTGGATGCCAAAAATCCAGAAAACAGCCTGTTTCTTTTACCCTAAATGGCGCACCGCGACGGTTCCGGTGCGTGATAAACGATGCAAAGGCGCATTAGATGACGCCAACACATGATGTTCACGGTGCCGGCATGCTCGTTATGATGTTCACGGTGCCGGCATACTCGTTATGATGTTCACGGTGCCGGCATACTCGTTATGATGTTCACGGTGCCGGCATGTTCGTTATGATGTTCACGGTGCCGGCATACTCGTTATGATATTCACGGTGCCGGCATACTCGTTATGATGTTCACGGTGCCGGCATGCTCGTTATGATGTTCACGGTGCCGGCATACTCGTTATGATGTTCACGGTGCCGGCATGCTCGTTATGATGTTCACGGTGCCGGCATACTCGTTATGATATTCACGGTGCCGGCATACTCGTTATGATGTTCACGGTGCCGGCATACTCGTTATGATGTTCACGGTGCCGGCATGTTCGTTATGATGTTCACGGTGCCGGCATACTCGTTATGATGTTCACGGTGCCGGCATACTCGTTATGATGTTCACGGTGCCGGCATACTCGTTATGATGTTCACGGTGCCGGCATGTTCGTTATGATGTTCACGGTGCCGGCATGTTCGTTATGATGTTCACGGTGCCGGCATACTCGTTATGATGTTCACGGTGCCGGCATACTCGTTATGATTCCAGAAGGTGCCTCATTAATACAGCACATGCCACAAGGAGTATGCATGTAAATGTAAAACGCAAAGAATATTGACACTATGTGAATAGCTTCAGATTATTGCCCAAAAATGCTTCCTGAAAGCACTGGTACTTACCTACGTATGGGAAAAGAAACACGTTTTGAAACAGAAACATAACAGAAACATTGCAGATTTATTAGTTTAGATGAACTGACAAAGTGTGTACATATTCTAAATATTTGTGTTCATATTGACTGCTAATACGTCAATAATTACGTACATACCTACCTAATAGGGCCGCATTAAAGAATTTGTGTGGAGAGGCTCGTCTAGAGGACCCCTTCGGCTAAGAATCCGTTGCCTTGAGGGGTGCACTCGAATCTCCCGGAGGGGAACCTTCCCGTCAGAGGGGTACCAGCTTTCCTAAGATGGGCAGGCCAGGGGTAAAAAAACCCACAAAGTCACAAAGTCCACTTTGGAGAAGATATGGAGGAAGCCCACGAAAATGGAGAATTCAATGCGCGAGAGCATAGCTGATACGAGACAACTTCAAAGTAGAACTGGCAACGCCTCAGTCCTTATTTGTCCGTCATAAAGCTTTTTATAACGCATCAGTTCCATTCGGATTACGTGTTAGCAAAAGTGGCAGCTCAACCAGTCCCATCACTACTCGCATGCACAAAGTGAGTTATCCACCGTGGAGAAATGTTCTCCAAAAGGGAAACTCAGAAACTAAAGATAATCGATGTTAGAATGTTTTTTGCTGGTTGTTGAAAAAATAAATCATAAGTAAAACAATTGTTTTTTTTGAACTTTTGCAAACAAAAGAAGAAGACATGAGCGATTTTTTCTTATAGGGCGACTCTTCTCCACTATTTAAGAATCGACCTTCGTACAATTTCATGAAATGAATGCAAGGCTCACAGTTATGCGAATTTCCGAAAAAAAACTCGAGATCTGGAGGTACTGGCTTGGCAGCGCCTATTTTCTTACTATGGCTCCTTTTAACACGCTTATGGCGATCCGTTCGATAAATTAAGGCTTCTGACGTGAAAGAGCATCGCATTCAGAGTCGGATCAAATGCATTTTTCAACATATTTGCGGTTTCTAATGCCCTTTTAATCTTTAACCTTGTTCGAATGGCGATGGTGACGTAAATACTTGCAAATGCCAGGTCACTTCGCCAAAGGTATATCTATTTCTGCTAGGCGCCGTTCCGTTTTGTTTCCGTTTATAGTGTGTCGGGTGCGATATTTGGGTGCATTTGGGGTTTGCGTTTGTTAAGCTAGTTACCACGGTTCTTACTGATATTGTTTTTTACATGAAGCCATCCAGGGGTGTTTCGATTTATGAAAATGATTCGGGGGGGGCGGCGAGGCAGGGGCGTCGATTTGAATTCTTTGGGGGGGGCATGGCCTCCCCAATGTCCTCCCAGTTCTTCAGCTGATAACATGTCAGACAATGCCAGTGGCATGTGAGGTGAGAAGAACTCCTAAATTCGGAAACTATAGATGCACGGAGAGCAAAATCCAACAACAAAATAGCTGGGTGGGGGCCCCTGACATAGAACATGATGCACAGTTTTATACCCATTCCCCTGTTGTATGTCTGCACATAGGTACCTAACTCGTTAGAAACAATCAACTCCCACAATGCTGTCTCAGACAAGGCCCCCTTCCGGCTCAGATAGGGCCCCATATGGCTCAGACCGGACCCCCTACTGGCTCAGACCGGGCCCACACCTGATCCAGACCGGGCCCCATTTGGCTGAAACCGGGCCCCCCTTTGAGTGCGGACCCTTCCAAAATTTCTAGGGAGGGGGTCAACTGACCCCTTTGAACCACCCCCTGCCTTTGTCACTGTCTCAAACTGCGATTGGTTACCTGCACGCTTCTGTAAGTTTGTTTGTTTGACCTAGCTGTGAGATGGGAAATATATATTTAAAAAAACACCATTCATCAAAGAGCATTGTTTTATTTCACTGAAAGTAACAAGTGGAAGTAACATTTCCCTGTTCTTAAAGCGTGTTCTGAATGCGGTTTTAGAAGTCGTTACGATCAAGCCTCCTGTGGTGCTTGTGCAAGACCCACTTCCTACAAAGTCGGTGTTTTTATGTTTTCAGTTGTAAGCAGCAAGCACCACAGCAATGCCAATTATCCCGAAGATCATGAATGTATCATGTATGCTTGGACATATCGAAAGGAAATCCACGGCGAATGGGTAGTCCTCGCAATGACCCGCTGACATATGGCATTGCGAAAATTCGGTGATATTTTCCGAGTACAAATTTTTAGCGGGCATCGTTTTTTTGTGTGGTAAATTGTTGAAATGGACAACTTTTGGTCCTAGAATTCGGTCGTGTGAACCGATGCAAAAGAGTTTGGGTTGCTTATTGGCCTTTTGGGCAACATATTTGAAATGGAGAAATATCGGATACTGATGTTGTTACTTTGGAGAAGGTTCTGCATATTTTTGACCCCTGGGGCAGGCACGTGCCCGAATGCGCTCCTGTTGCCGCCCCTGCGAATCTACCATCCTACTTGGAATTACTTCACAAGCTACTCTGAATTAAAATAACATGCCGCATTGAATGTTCTTTTAAAAACTTGATTAGTCCGCAGGTGGGCATTACTTAGGCGAAAACCTAAATGAATCTGGTGACAGCCCATGATCATTCCATAATAATTATTGACCTGAAAACTAGGTATTCGCGGTCGGCCGGCTTGCCTGGCACCTGAAGAAGTATTGCGAGAAGTAGTGCGAGCAGTGCGAAATGACTTATCAAGCGATACCAGCAGAAAACCTTTGAACAGACGGAGGGGATTAAATTCCGGTGACTTTGAATCGGTTGTGGTAGGTTGTGTCGCCCCACAAAACATAATGTTGTCATTAATTATTTTAAGCTTAAAAATAGCTCCTTTTGAAAAATAGCAGTCGAAATCTGGTGAGTAGAATTCGGATAGGTAAAGGTTGGATACCCTCACATCCGGTTCCCCTCCTTCGACTCAAATATCCCAGTCTCACCACTGAGGGGTAGGGTTGGACCATCGCCGACAATCCCCCCCCCCCCCTTGAACCGGTGGGATAAATCCGATAGTGTTCCTGGTGAACTTGATTCACAGGCGATTTTGTTTGACCAATGGGTTTCGTTAAATAAATATAAAGCAACATCGATTTTACATCAGCTGGTATATTTCGATAGTTGACTTTGTTCTCAATGAGACAAAACCAATGCAAAGATATGCGATGGTATCTGATACAGATGACCCGACATCCAAGTTGTACCGCTACAACGGCCCATGCTCTGCACATACTTCTAGCATCTACATGAGCAATGTGCTGTGATGATACATGTCACATGTGGATTGTTAGTGACACTTGTGGCCTATGGTATGTAATTGGCGGGTTGTGATAACTTGAACCCAACAGTGCATCGGAGAATACAATTGAGCAGCTTAAGGTTGTATCTTGAAGACAGTGATTACGTATTCAAGCTGGAACTGAACGTAATATTCGCAATGCTCCGTGGTAGAAGAGGATTGTACGGGTGTATGTGGAACAGATAGTTTTTGTTATTGTCTCAAAATGCTGGATGTGGAGGCCGGAGTGGAGGCGCGGTACATACAACGTTTTCTGATCATTGGAATTCCATGTAATCCTTGAAAAACCGAGTGGTTAAACACACGGCGGAGCAAGAACGAATATATAGCTTAGGAAGCATCTGAAAACAATTGCGTGTCCTCGCAGTGCAGGAGGGAGTCAATTTGACCTCCTCCCTGCTAACGTTTGTCCTAAACAAGATATAAACAAGAGAGAGAGAGAGAGAGAGAGAGAGAGGAGATGGAGATGGAGATGGAGATAGAGATAGAGATAGAGATAGAGATAGAGATAGAGATAGAGATAGAGATAGAGATAGAGATAGAGATAGAGATAGAGATAGAGATAGAGATAGAGATAGAGATAGAGATAGAGATAGAGATAGAGATAGAGATAGAGATAGAGATAGAGATAGAGATAGATATAGAGATAGAGATAGAGATAGAGATAGAGATAGAGTCAGAGTCAGAGTCAGAGTCAGAGTCAGATTTATTGAGGTCTCCACAATAATATGGCTTTTCAGCCCTCTCGTCAACACATTGCTGTAAAACTATATACATAATCCTACTTCTCGTGTCAATAAACAAGAGTCAATAAAAAATCATCTAGACATAAATCACACTTTACCTAGTGATAGAACGCGCCTCCAAACGGCCGTTTCACGCAGCTACGGCTCTGAACGGGTAGCTAGATAGAGATAGAGATAGAGATAGAGATATAGAGATATAGAGAGACAGAGAGACAGAGAGGCAGAGAGGCAGAGACGCAGAGAGGCAGAGAGGCAGAGAGGCAGAGAGGCAGAGAGACAGAGAGACAGAGAGACAGAGAGACAGAGAGACAGAGAGACAGAGAGACAGAGAGACAGAGAGACAGAGAGACAGAGAGACAGAGAGACAGAGAGACAGAGAGACAGAGAGACAGAGAGACAGAGAGACAGAGAGACAGAGAGACAGAGAGACAGAGAGACAGAGAGACAGAGAGACAGAGAGACAGAGAGACAGAGAGACAGAGAGACAGAGAGACAGAGAGACAGAGAGACAGAGAGACAGAGAGACAGAGACAGAGAGACAGAGAGACAGAGAGACAGAGAGACAGAGAGACAGAGAGACAGAGAGACAGAGAGACAGAGAGACAGAGAGACAGAGAGACAGAGAGACAGAGAGACAGAGAGACAGAGAGACAGAGAGACAGAGAGACAGAGAGACAGAGAGACAGAGAGACAGAGAGACAGAGAGACAGAGAGACAGAGAGACAGAGAGACAGAGAGACAGAGAGACAGAGAGACAGAGAGACAGAGAGACAGAGAGACAGAGAGACAGAGAGACAGAGAGACAGAGAGACAGAGAGACAGAGAGACAGAGAGACAGAGAGACAGAGAGACAGAGAGACAGAGAGACAGAGAGACAGAGAGACAGAGAGACAGAGAGACAGAGAGGACAGAGAGACAGAGAGACAGAGAGACAGAGAGACAGAGACAGAGAGACAGAGAGACAGAGAGACAGAGAGACAGAGACAGAGAGACAGAGAGACAGAGAGACAGAGAGACAGAGAGACAGAGAGACAGAGAGACAGAGAGACAGAGAGACAGAGAGACAGAGAGACAGAGAGACAGAGAGACAGAGAGACAGAGAGACAGAGAGACAGAGACAGAGAGACAGAGAGACAGAGAGACAGAGAGACAGAGAGACAGAGAGACAGAGAGACAGAGAGACAGAGAGACAGAGAGACAGAGAGACAGAGAGACAGAGAGACAGAGAGACAGAGAGACAGAGAGACAGAGAGACAGAGAGACAGAGAGACAGAGAGACAGAGAGACAGAGAGACAGAGAGACAGAGAGACAGAGAGACAGAGAGACAGAGAGACAGAGAGACAGAGAGACAGAGAGACAGAGAGACAGAGAGACAGATAGACAGAGAGACAGAGAGACAGAGAGACAGAGAGACAGAGAGACAGAGAGACAGAGAGACAGAGAGAGAGAGAGACAGAGAGAGAGAGAGAGAGAGAGAGAGAGAGAGAGAGAGAGAGAGAGAGAGAGAGAGATGGAGAGATGGAGAGATGGAGAGATGGAGAGATGGAGAGATGGAGAGATGGAGAGATGGAGAGATGGAGAGATGGAGAGATGGAGAGATGGAGAGATGGAGAGATGGAGAGATGGAGAGATGGAGAGATGGAGAGATGGAGAGATGGAGAGATGGAGAGATGGAGAGATGGAGAGATGGAGAGATGGAGAGATGGAGAGATGGAGAGATGGAGAGATGGAGATGGAGAGATGGAGAGATGGAGAGATGGAGAGATGGAGAGATGGAGAGATGGAGAGATGGAGAGATGGAGAGATGGAGAGATGGAGAGAGGGATGGAGAGATGGAGAGATGGAGAGATGGAGAGATGGAGAGATGGAGAGATGGAGAGATGGAGAGATGGAGAGATGGAGAGATGGAGAGATGGAGAGATGGAGAGATGGAGAGATGGAGAGATGGAGAGATGGAGAGATGGAGAGATGGAGAGATGGAGAGATGGAGAGATGGAGAGATGGAGAGATGGAGAGATGGAGAGATGGAGAGATGGAGAGATGGAGAGATGGAGAGATGGAGAGATGGAGAGATGGAGAGATGGAGAGATGGAGAGATGGAGAGATGGATAGATGGAGAGATGGATAGATGGATAGATGGAGAGATGGATGGATGGAGAGATGGAGAGATGGAGAGATGGAGAGATGGAGAGATGGAGAGATGGAGAGATGGAGAGATGGAGAGATGGAGAGATGGAGAGATGGAGAGATGGATAGATGGATAGATGGAGAGATGGAGAGATGGAGAGATGGAGAGATGGAGAGATGGAGAGATGGAGAGATGGAGAGATGGAGAGATGGAGAGATGGAGAGATGGAGAGATGGAGAGATGGAGAGATGGATAGATGGAGAGATGGAGAGATGGAGAGATGGAGAGATGTAGAGATGGAGAGATGGAGATATGGAGATATGGAGAGATGGAGAGATGGAGAGATGGAGAGATAGATAGATAGAGAGATAGAGAGATAGAGAGATAGAGAGATAGAGAGATAGAGATAGAGAGATAGAGATAGATAGAGAGATAGAGAGATAGAGAGATAGAGAGATGGAGAGATGGAGAGATGGAGAGATGGAGAGATGGAGAGATGGAGAGATGGAGAGATGGAGAGATGAAGAGATGGAGAGATGGAGAGATGGAGAGATGGAGAGATGGAGAGATGGAGAGATGGAGAGATGGAGAGATGGAGAGATGGAGAGATGGAGAGATGGAGAGATGGAGAGATGGAGAGATGGAGAGATGGAGAGATGGAGAGATAGAGAGATAGAGAGATAGAGAGATAGAGAGATAGAGAGATAGAGAGATAGAGAGATATAGAGATATAGAGATATAGAGATATAGAGATATAGAGATATAGATATAGAGAGATAGAGAGATAGAGAGATAGAGAGATAGAGAGATAGAGAGATAGAGAGATAGAGAGATAGAGAGATAGAGAGATAGAGAGATAGAGAGATAGAGAGATAGAGAGATAGAGAGATAGAGAGATAGAGATATAGAGAGATAGAGAGATAGAGAGATAGAGAGATAGAGAGATAGAGAGATATAGAGATATAGAGATAGAGAGATAGAGATATAGAGATAGAGATATAGAGAGATAGAGAGATAGAGAGATAGAGAGATAGAGATAGAGAGATAGAGAGATAGAGAGATAGAGAGATAGAGAGATAGAGAGATAGAGAGATAGAGAGAGAGAGAGAGAGAGAGAGAGAGAGAGAGAGAGAGAGAGAGAGAGAGAGAGAGAGAGAGAGAGAGAGAGAGAGAGAGAGAGAGAGAGAGAGAGAGAGAGAGAGAGAGAGAGAGAGATGCGGTGCAACATGTTGTAGCTACATTCTTAAATCGTGCTCGCAATATATTCTAAAATCTCTTTTATTTGACCTTTCGGCTCAGGTCAAACAGGTCAATGTCGGGGTACAGTCAGCCACCCGTCTTCGGGAAAGTTTTCAGATCCTGTCCTAAAGTAAATGCCAATTTGTGGTTCAATAGGGAGATACAAGATTCGTCTCAGACTGGTAACATGTGAAACGGTTAAGGTTACCGATACGCCAAGGTCAAATATCAGGAAATATGTGCTGAACTGTTGAAGACGGCAATTCTGGAAAGATATTCACTCAGAAAAGGGAAGGAGTGTCTCTAGGGGAAAACCATGTTTTCCACCCTGAAAATTTCCAGGACGTTATCGCAATTCTTAAGGTGGTATTGAAACCTTTAAGAAGAACCCAGAACTCCATAGTTTTCCAATCGAATTTTTAGACCACAATCGTAGGAATGAACTTGGCGTACAAAGTCACCGGTTTGCCCATTTTGCTTGGTAATATTTCGCATCTTGGCCTTTGGAGCGCCAGGAACGCATGTATCTTTGGGCAATTTCAGGTTATATATCAGTGACCGGACCCGATACAAACTTGAAATCTAGCACGCTTCTAGGAGACATAATTTGCCACAATATATCCTACGGCCTTTTCGAAATATTGATTAATAGAAAAGTTACACGCGAGGAATCATTTGTGTAGCTTGACCCAGGAACGAAACCTGACGTAACCTTTTCTGCTTTTGCATTTTGCAGTTTCTCTGAACCTTGATGGACCCATATTTCACCTTCGACCGTATCTTATATGGTTGGTTCCTGAATTTTTGTTATCAAAGATCCATCTAAAAACCGCATTGAGACGAGGTCGTGACCAGATTTTGACCCGCTGTAGCTCAGCTATCTTGAGAGCCTATGACTCAATCGTTTAAAACAATGTGTGCTCATCAATTGTCGGAAAGTATGCCAAATTATAACGCTATAACATGCACGGTTCAGGAGTTCCCTCGGAAAATCTGGGGGGGGGGGGATGAAATGACCCACCAACGGAACTGCAAGGGTTAAGAAAGGATTGCCCCTGATATCGCTGATTTTCTTTCCTTTAGGTCAATCTGTTTTACACGTCGGTATCTTCTGTCAGGATTTTTCTCAATGTGATGTGTCTCACCGAGGTGTGAATAAAGGCCTGTTGGAGGCCTGAATCAGGCAGGCATGGTGGGGGATATTGAATGCCGGTGGTGGGGGATATTGAACATTAAGGAACTAAGCTTCCGTCAAGAGGATTATCGAAAATAGCCTTCCCAGAATCGCTAGTCAATGACAGATCCATGGAAGGGACAGTTCGCCTCACAAACCCTATCAGTTGCCCACATAATTGCAATTTCCTCAATTCTTGCCTGCTTTAGCAACAGTTCAAGTATATAAAATACTTCTCGAGCCAGGATATTTAACTACAATTTGTCTTTCAGCCCCCCTGAAGCATTATAATATTACCCATGGGAATATAATTCCGAAGTATTCGAGACGATTTTTGCCTTTTTCTGGCACAGTTAACATTATAATAACGCGTTATTAGGATGCTGACGGCTGACTGAGAACTGAATATATGTGATAAAGCAGGCCTGTCGAAGCACGGCTGGTCAGGTGTTTGGAACGACAGATCAATCTGAAGCTTATCTCCTACCGCTTGTAGCTTATATTCATATTTTACTCGAGACTTGGCAAACTATAACGTGTGAAAGGCATCATCTGGGCCCAAGGCTACGTGCGCTTGCAATCGGCTTTGACTGGTGGATATAGGGTGCGCCTGCAGTGAAAGTGTGCTCTGTCGAGCCTGGTGGTCGGCGGCCGGCAAGGTCGGCCCGCACCTGCCGTATCTGACCACTTTCGGCGGCACCGGTCTGGTCATCAGGCAAGCAGGCTCGGCCGTTGATGGTGTCAGGTCGTCTGTCCTGTCGGCTCATCGCACTGATATCCGGCAGCTTCTCAGAATGACCGGTCACCCTCAGCAGCCGCGAAAGTCATCACTCATACCCTGGAAAGTCACCGCTGACATGTCGTAATGATGTTACGCCAGGTGTGCTGTGGCCATTGCACTTGCTAGAGGATTGCTGTTCTATGCTGGTATCCTTTGTGGGGGCGGGCACTCGCGTCCCGTGTCTGCAGTTGTCGTTATTTATATTCACCCTGGAGCGTCTCGGTCACTCGAGCGTTCACCCTCCCATGCTCCGCGCCGGTCGTCTGCTAGTTACACCAGGCCCGGCATCACAGCCGTGACTGAACACTGGCCGGCTGTCGGGACCCCTCTTTCCTCTCTCCGCGCTGCATCGCCGGGACCGGACCTCTCTGACGCGTTGCTGGCGCAGGCGCCGGTGGTGTCGCTGCCATAGTCTGGGCTGGCTGTAAAAGTGAAATCCCCCGTTGCAGATATTCGACTACTTAAAGAAGACTGACCCGGCCCAACTGGACAAACTGGTGGCCATCCCTGGCGACATCATGCAGCCCGGCCTGGGCATCTCGGCGGCCGACAGCGCAACGCTGCAGGAAGAGGTCGGTGTTCATGCAATGGTTGCGTGGTGTGCGAGTGCGCCCCGGCCGGGCTAGCACTTGATCGCGCTGGCTGTAACCCTCGTGATGAGACGGCGCTAAGACCGTGTGTGATACAACGGGATAGCACCTTGTGTTATGAAACATATCATCATGGAGATGAGGTGAAATTCCCGTCCGTAGGAATGCCGTTAACGAGAACTCTGTGGGGTCATCGTGAGTAATTCTGAGCTCCAAGGCACGTCCTAAGGGCGTTCGTGTACTTCGAAGAGCCTTCTGGAGTGGTTACATGACAACATTTCACGTTGCAGAATGTCGCAATCCAAGTTCGAAAAAAGGAGACTGAAAATTAAGGAAATATATTAAGCGAAATATCATCAGTGAAACTAAAGGTCACCCAGATAATTATTTCGGAAGGGATCCAGGGTGTCAAGGGAAAAACGACAATAGTTTTCGACAGGCCAAAGTAGGCAACGCAAACTGAGAAATTGGGAATGATCAGCAACATATGTAGTTTGAGCAGCACAGCAACAAACACGTGCTCACTCGCAGTACTACTGTCAACGTTCACCACATCTATTACGTGCACCAAACGTACTGCGCCGCGGGCTATGCTTGACGCGCGCAGCCCTGCGTCGCGGTGGCTGACGTGCGCAGTCTCTGCCGGCGACACAGCGTCGCATCTGCCGCGTGTCTGTGTGGTAGCCACACGACGACTGTTCTGCTACAGGGCTGCCGTGGTGCGGAGCCGGCCCCCGGCACATGTCACCGGCTCTCGATCACACGAGGAGCTCCGGAAGCGACTCGCAGAGGTGAAAAAATGTCCAATCCGTCACCTACACAATATCAGACACCGCCCGGCTGCCACATGTTGATGGCTCACAGTAAGACCCGTGCACCAGAGTGCGAACGCGAATTATCCCGGATAAATGCTAAAATTGAACAAAGAAGAATGCTTTAGTCTATGTATGATCTTCAATTTGGAATCCAGTCACTTATATCTCACCATTCAGCAGCATGTGTAACTGCAGGCTGAAGTGACGCACTCACTGCTCACTACACTGATACAAACTGAACAAGACACTGATTTGATGATTAACAGTGATCTGAACGGTAGCGAATATAAAAAGTGGTAAAGTGAGCAGGATATTTATGCTATTTATGCTATATGCTCATACACACTTCTGAAGAATAAGATGAGCCACATACAGGTCACAGGTGTGTAGCTTTGCATGTTTTTGGAGGACACTTGCCCCCCGCCCAATGTTGGCTCTGCACCCCCCGCCCTCCCAATTTTTTTTTAAACTTTGAACATAGGATCCTATGTGGTATCCCTCCCACCCCCAATCCACTGGGCCTGCCCATGCTTTCATGTATAGTTCCCTCTCAGTAATTTTCAAAAACATGCACTTATAACAGGTGAACAAAGAAAACCTATATGAAATATTAGCATTGGCAATGTATTCATGAATTACTCAACTTGTTTGTGATCGAACGAGAAGAAAATTTTGCTAAAATTCCATTTAATTTACCGAAGGTAAATTTGTGCTTTAAGATGTTTTATTAGTTTTGGGAATTTGTAATTTCAATGCAATGTTTATGAAGGTGACTACGATGATGGGACTACTCATTTTCTGTGCAAATGCTTACTTTTCAGGTTGTGAGCAAAATGACAACAAAAAGGGGTCTTCAGTTAGGTAACATAGCATAAAAATAATTGTTTTTAAAAATAAAATAAAAATGCAACATAGCCTATGACCTTATCTATCTTAACCTCCCTTATGAGAAATAAAAAATTCAACAAATATGAAATTATACAAATGTCAAGCAATTCATTTTCTGATTTAAAAAAAAAAAAAAAAAACCTAACTGAACCTACCCCAACCTATCATCAGTTGCTTTTGAAGAAGAACAAATGTGTTCTTTTTGATTCTCGATACAAAAATCCAACTAAAAGGCCTAAACTAACCTAACCTAACCAAACCGAACCCTTTATTTTTGCTTTATGGAGACAAATGTGTGTAAAAACTTATCTTATTCCCACCTTAGATCATAATAATACCGGTTAGGCTAGGTTAGGTTAGGTTGCATTGTATTTTGCTTTTTAAAACATTTCTTTTTATGCTATGCTACCTAACTCAAACCTCTTTTTGGTGTTATTTTGCTCACGACCTGAAAAGTAAGCATTTACAAAGAAAATGAGTGGTCCCATCATCTTAGTTACATTAATAAACATTGTATTGGAAATATAAATTACAAGGATTTATAAAACACCTTAAAGCACAAATTTACCGGGAAGATATCATAACCCTGGCAAATAGACACTTATCACCCCAACCAACACCACATCCCTAATTCCCAAAAATCCATTCACCAACATCTCACACACCCATCAATGCCTATCTACCTTGCGTATCCACCCATATTCACTCTATCTTTCGTAGCACACGTGGCTCGAGTGCCCCACCAATCATTTTCAAACTCCACCCGTAAAATCATAGTCAGAAAGTGTTCCGACTTAATAAGAGCCACCAGGACCCATCCAGGTTACGTGTGTAACGGGAAATATAGCCCTGGGAAAAAGACACTCATCATCATAACGAACACCACATCTATACTTCAAAAGAATCCATCCAACAACATCCCACACCCTCATCAATGCCTATCTACCTTACCTATCCAGCCCTATTCACTCAAACACATGTAACACATGTGGCTTGAGTCCCCAACCAATGATGTTCAGACTCCATCCATGCCTGCTTAAAGGGGCCTATACAGTACACACCTCCTTAGCATACATCTCATCGCATCCACCACCACCTAGAACTAAAAAACAAGATTTTGCAGCCTTAAATAGTTGTCTACCCTATTTTAAAATACATTCAGTGAGGGACTCCCCACAACATCAGCAGGCAGCCTATTCCACTGATCAACAATTCTTTGAAAAACTGTTGTTGCTTAACTGTCCTGCACCTTGCTTTGTCTAACCTGAATTGATGACCCCTATGTGATAGTCCATAGTCTTCAGATTGACCGGATTTTGTCCTTTAATTATTTTCATACATTTAAATCATATCATCCCTTAATCTCCTATACTTTAGTTAGTACATATCTAATGACAGAAGTCTTTCCCCATATTCTAAGTTACATAGTCCACTGATGAGGCCTGAGACTTTCCGCTGCACTCTTTCTGGCATATCTATATATTTTTCTAAGTAGGGGCTCCATGCCTGTACATAATATTCTAAGTAATGTCGCACACAGGCCAAGTCATTGACCTCTATAGTAACTAGACGGCTGACTCGCCGCCTGCCACACGCTCCGCGCCCTATTCCGGCCGTTCCCAGCTGGAGACCACCAAGCGGCAGTATATGGGCAAAAGATCGGGCACGCCGCCCGCTCCCATGCATTTATGATAGAATAGCGCTCCACCTTGGAATGAAATGTTGTAAAATGCAACGTTGCTGATACATTTCTATAAAAAGTGTTGCAAAATGATGCTGGGTTCATGATGAGCTGGTAAAAATGGCGAAACACCTTGAAAACATTGTAAATGTGCTTTTGAGGTCTAGCTTCTATCCTCGTTTTGCCAACTTTGTGCGGTATTCGGCATGTGTCCCCCATGAAATTAGAATCCCGGATACCCTATAAACGCCAGCGAAGGGACGATGGGGATGTTTGTAGTTGACAGCATATGTGTACTGTGTGTGCATCCTATATCCTAATCAGAGTCGAATCCAGGAATTGTCATGGGGGAGGGGTATTTGCCTCGAGGCACCATTTCTCAGGGGGTGCACCCTGTTAAAATATCTGAAGGGGCGCCTTCGGCCGAAAATCCGATTAGCGGGGGGGGGGCGTGCGCTTGCGCTTGAGTACACTGAAGGGATGCTTCTCGCTGAGCAATATGAGGGAAGCAACCGAACCTTCCCGGAGGGGTGCGGGTTCCAAATTTCATGGGGGCATATGTTCCTGAATCCGCCTCTGGCACGACCATCCTGCAGGGCACGGGTTGACGCTCAGGCAGGGATGTAGTTATATATGCTTTTGAGGGGAAGTTCCCCATTAATGTTGGCTTTGCCCCCCCCACCTCCCAACAAATAATTTCAAGCGCTAACATGGGACCCTATGACCCAATGGAGTGTGCTCCCCCAATCCATTAAAAGATAAGGTATGTTATTCATTGTACGATACATGCCCTCCACGTATAGTGGCTGTTATGGACAGTCTGGGTATAACTCACAGATATTTACAAAGAAAGGATAGATTTGTGGTCAATAATGGGGGCAGATGCGCAACAAACATTCATACACCAACATAATACAATACCCATATCACTATCTGCACTACACACACCGTGCTTGCAACACGAGCTTTAAACGAGTAGTTTATAGAAGTGATATGAAAGCGATGACCTAAATGTGAGTTCATGGTGTACACAAATCCATTTTGTAAGTTTTTTTGTGTGACTAGTGTTGCTCGTGGAGATAAGCTAGTACATGCTTCTTGAAGTTAGACAGCTTCAATGTTTTTGTTTCAGTAAGGAGTTTGTTATAGTGGAAGACAGACGAGTAGATAAATCTCCTGCGGCCCGCCTCTCTGTGTATGGCTGGCAGGTGCAGGTGGTCGTCTGCACGCGTATGACGGTATGTTATGTTCATTAAAAGTAAAAGATAAGGTATGTTCATTAAAAGTAAAAGATAAGGTATGTTCATTAGGCCATCCCGGCTTCGCTCTAATGGCATTGGTATTGACCAGCGTACGCAAATGACCTCAGTAGTCGATGCGCCCTAAAACCAAAATAACTAACTAACTAACCAGCATACGCATTCATCGGCAAAACTGGAGCCGTCACCCTTTAACTTTCCTTCTACACCACATTGAGAGCTGCAATTAACGGCAGCGTGTATTTCTATCCTTTAACTTCGAGGAGACCTATTGACATGATCCTGTATCTCTGACTGGTGACCTTCCAGGTATAGTGGAAGCAAGGAACGTTTTGGTGCTGTCGATCAGCGCGCCGCGTCAAAACAAATACTGCGCCATACCTATCTACAAAAACTGACCAATCACGCTTCGAGTAGAGCAGAATAATGATACTCTGGAAACCAATAGATTGTGGTGAAACTGAAGACTGACCGACCTATGGCGGCTGATGGGATGATGCCCCTGGTCAACATGGTGCAAGCCGCTGTTTGCACAAGTTACATAAAACATGGACCATGTTCGGACCAAGTTGACAGCAGGTGGTTTTACAGCGGATTTTGCTGTTGCCAGACCATTCGTTCTCCAAGTTAGAGCGACCCGACATAAAATAATGTTAAGTAGAAAATACAAACGAATAGTAGTTCAAATGGTGATATCTATTTCATATAGGACACATTTTATTTAACTGAACGGATGGAGGACACACAAAGGAAAAATAAAATAATACAATAAACCACGACAATTAAGTTTCAGCTTACGTTAACAAACGGCAACTTTACTCATCTCTAGTTCAACTGGCAGGTATCTCGCCGCGACTTGGACCAGGCGATCGTCGTCTGCCAGATGGCCAATGATGTGCCCGTTTGTGTCTTAAAAACTTCATATATTCTTAGCCGCTGATTGGCTGAATTTCTTACTTTGTGGTGCGTGCTGATCTGCGAGCCGTCACCTGTACACTACCGTCTGAATTTGGTCAGGGAGGGTTGAAATGGATTGTATGTTATATATATATATATATATATATATATATATATATATATATATATATATATATATATATATATATATATATATATATGTATATATATATATATACATATATATATATATATATATATATATATATATATATATATATATATATATATATATATATATATATATATTTCACTGGTGCCTGTATACGACCATGGCTGGTGCATAAGCCTCCTTCCCATGCCAGAAATCTAAATAGGCTTTAAAAAAAAAAAAAAAATACGGTGCAAAAAAAATAGTTGGAACAGATGAGAAATAATAGCACACAGCCTCAGAACAAGTCATCTTTCCTCAAAAAGACATTAAAATAGCTTTAATATATATGTATATATATATATATATATATATATATATATATATATATATATATATATATATATATATATATATATATATATATATATATATATATACATATATATATATATATATATATATATATATATATATATATATATATATATATATATATATATATATATATATATATATATATATATATATATATATGTATATATATATATATACATATATATTAAAGCTATTTTAATGTCTTTTTCAGGAAAAATGACTTGTTCTGAGGCTGTGTGCTATTATTTCTCATCTGTTCCAACAATTTTTTTTGCACCGTTATTTTTTTTTTTTTAAAGCCTATTTAGATTTCTGGCATGGGAAGGAGGCTTATGCACCAACCATGGTCGTATACAGGCACCAGTGAAATATATATGGAACATTTAAAATTTCGTGGATAGTTGCTAACGAAATGTTTTGGTGGGAAGATATGTGCTCCATCAGATGGGAAGATACTTCTCCATCAAGTATAGTAGCTTTTTTTGTGATTCACAACTATTTTTTCCTAAATGGCCTGTACAGTTTTAGATATAGCCTGCTCATGCTTTGTACCTACTTGTAATGAGGAGGAAGGTAAACAGACAAGAAGGACCACTATGTCTAATCAAGGGATGAGGCATGTGTGAAATGTGCATAGTTTACGAAGTGTGCCAAGTGCATGAAGGTTCAATTTGGGTGACTGGCCTGCCATAAGGGTGCAATTCTTTATTAAAGCTCTTCTTGGCATGCAGACATGGCTAATCTTATAAGCTACTCATGGGATCATTATGAAGTCTCCACAAAATGATTGAACATGCCATAAATGTGTGAGGTTTTTATTTGTGTGATCCTATGTGATGTCAAAGTCTACCATATTAAAACAAAAATTATGAACATACCTACTCATAAAAAAATACTTGATGAAGCCGCATATGCCTTCTACAGACAATTCAGCATGTGACACATATGTACCTATTAGGTTTTTACTTTTCTAGATTTTGTGTTAGGTCCAAGGGGGCAATTATTAAAATTGATTTTCTTTTCTGACATGACCAATCTTTACTTAGTGCCATGCAACTATTACATTTTATTTTAGGTATATGCCAAATTATTGGGGTTTTGACTTTTGTGACCCTGGATCAGATCAAAGGTTACCAAAGTTTTCAAATGAGAGGTTTTGTCCTACGGGCATGGAAACTTGAACAAACTATGTACTTATTGCAGTTTAAATTGCTCATATATTAATTTTATATCCAAAAGGCAACAAAAGTGGATGGGATGGTTCCGTTGGGTTGGATGTTTTACTTGAGAATAAAAATGAAACTGAAAAATGTCATCAAAAAGGAAGTTAGGCTAAGTTATGTCAAGTTAGGTTAGGATAACCTAGTGTGGTTCAGAGGGTTCTGCAAACTATCTCGGCCACATTTATAACTTAATGTGGCTGAATGGGGTCGGAATCTGATTGATGTCGTACTGCCGTGGGCCCGACAGAGTTTTTAATTTGATGTGGGCGTTGGACTTTACCAACAGTATCAGGTTTTACCAGGTGTGGATCAAGGAATTGTCATGAGGGGAAGCTTGTCTGGAGGGGCGCCGCTATGAATGTATCTGCAGGGGCACCTTTTCCTTCCGAGGGGCGCCACTGGCGGAAAAAATGCTAGGGAGACTTGTACACCCCGACCTCCCAAAAATGTTTTTTAGTTGTAAAGAGGGTCGCTTTCGCCCCTTTCTCTACGTCACGCCTTTTCACCCTACCCGCTCTGGCGAACATGGCTGGAGATCCCGGGTGTCACTGGGACGTACTGCGATTTTTTGGGCGGGGCCTGATTTTATTTGTGTCGGGGTAGTCGGGACTTTTCTTTTTTCGGCGATATGCACGATTCTTTGCACGAGTCCCACCACAATTTCTGGGAGCTCCCGCGCGATTTTTTTCGGGGTTAGGCTCGATTCTTTTGGGCCCCAATGCGTGTTGTCGAGAGGTACAAGTTCTTGTGACCTCTTTTTTTTAGCGCGAGTTACGTTTCCGGTTCCCGTCGTTATTTTTGAGGCCCCGGTGCGTTTCTTTCGTGGCATAGGTACGATTTTAGAGAGCCATACGCCATTTGTGGCGCATTTGGAGGTATGTTCGGAATTCCAGAGTGAACTTCCGGGTCCTGATTGACATGTCATAGACCGCGTGGTGAAGTGTAAATGCACACATTTTTAGGAGGCAGTTTGCCGATCCCGATTGTTCTTCATTTTGGTGCGTATTTTGTGGCCATCTTCCCCATAAGGAAAACTTCTTAAAATATGCCCTTGCGTGTGTCATTAACTCGATGTTTTGAGGTCATTTTACAGTCCCGTTTTGGGGGGTGGTGAGATAGTTTGGTCCCCTTCACGCCGCTTCGAGAGTACGGAGAGGGCATGGCCTCCGTGTCCCTACCCTTTAGATTCGCTAGCGCGTAGACCCCGTGAGGTTTTCTGAGAATGCATCGTAATTATTCACGGCAATCTATACATGACTAGTAAGACGGCCGTTAATACCATTTGGACTATCATGCCAGAAGGAACACGACACTGAACCACCAGGTTCCGAATGGAAACTCCGATTGGTCTGGTCAGAATACCTTTAGGACCATTGGAACCACTACACCGTCAGGTAAATTTCATCGGCAAGCATTCAAAACCATTAGGGACCATTAAAACCACTAGGAAAATCATAATAGTTCCTAATGGTTTCCAATTTATTCTTTTTCCAGGGATGTGGGGTCTACTCCCTTCGTGAGAGGTCTCCAGCCCTGTTGGCAACGATACAATACCGTCTGATCGACTTGCTACGTTATGCTACCACTTGCCGGTTGTCCGACCCTTTTTAAGACGTCAATTTCTTGTCGCGAATGCCTTCATTTCACACCACGACAATTATTGAACGGAACACCATAAACCAATACAGAAAGAACGGTGAGCTTCTTTGATCAATCTGTGTCGTGAAATGCCGACGCAAACCACCCGCAACCGTTGAATTAATTGGAAAAAGGCATGCACGAAATGCGTGCCCCTGACTTCAACAGGTGCGCTGCCTGGAACCGATATCTTGCATTCGTACAAGATTTGTCGAAAGCGTGCCAGTGCTGGCACGATCGTACCACTGTGGCAACCCTGGTGGAAGAGGAACGGACGGAACATGTCAGTTTTTAGAACGAAAAAACGTAAATCTTCAAATCAAAGTTAAGTGAAATGAAAATTATCCCGTATGTACAATATAAGTTTACACGCTCAATAACTGCCCATTTCTTTACTAGTGGGCAGTTATTGCAGTGCAGTGGACCCAAATGTATGCTCACCTCGTCGTCAGATGTCAATACAAATATTATAATGTTACCATGCGGGATGTAAATAATGACAATCTCTTCACATG